>CM035814.1:41977071-41999571 GCA_020458035.1 Magallana ariakensis | reverse complement strand
TACAAGTACAGATGTGTCTGTCACCTCATTGTTCCCAATCTCGCTACTGTGCACTGCCAATTGTCAAGAAAGTAGCTATTATATAACCACTGACTGAGTAAAAAAAAATGTCAAAACTCTGAAAACTCTTAACTTCAATCAGCCAGTTGTAAAACGTGTTTTAAGTTCTTTGATCAATTGATCTGGTGTAAAATAAAACATTGATGGGTTTAAAGATTAATTTGACCGCTCCAAGTTAATCTAAATAATTATGAGTTATGAAAATTAATTAGGATTGCATGTTTACTTATTGAGAAATCAATTTCCGGGTAAACTATTAATTACTTTTAATTCAAAATCAAAAATCAATGCACCCCCTCTCTCTCTCTCTCTCTCTCTCTCTGTATCCATATAAACTCCTACATGTGTACTATATTTACATATATAGTGTGTATGTCCTTACCACGGCTGCGGAATGATAAAGAATTGGTAACTTATTAGGAAATTAATGCCCGGGGTAACTATTAGAAAATTTAATTAAAAACAATGCAAACACTCTCTCTCTCTCCTCTCTCTCTCTCCTGTCCAACAAACTGTACCAATGTTCGTATAAAATTAACACGACTTTACCATGTCACCATCACCATGCAGCTTCTAATAGTTTTTTTTTTTTTAGCGAGGTAGATCTAACTACGTTAACTAGCCTTACGTTGTACCCTGCATCAAATTTTATATAGAAATGATTTTTTTAAATGCAATGCGCTGCATATGGCAAAACATATTGAATTTAAACATAGATATATTTTACGTCTAAATGTGGGCATTCTGAGTCATTTGCAAACTTCCAACTCCAATTCCATCCTCTTCCTATTTGTACAACACAATTCTATGTGTAACAGATAAGCCCCATATTACACTTTTTTTTTATTATGACAATTTTTCTAATCAAATTAAATATAACAGACCCAGCTAATACCTCAAAATTAATATCAGTCTATATAAACTTTACACTGTAAACAGGTAGTTTAATTAATTATTGGTGAAAAATGACATAAAAGATAAAAGACCAGGTAAAATTTCATTCATTAAGAGTAAGAGCAAGGGGTCAGCACTTATCAGTACTTGTCAGTACTTCTCTATGTTTTTCAGGACTGTCAGTAAAAAGTGTCAGTACTTTTCTAAGTTTATCAGTAATGTCAGTACATTGTCAGTAAATGTCTAAGTTTATCAGTAAAAAATTGGAATGTCAGTAATTTTATGACTTAGAAGTGGTGGTTCTTAAGAAGATTTTTTAAGACATGCACCCTATTTTCACTGTTTCGCAATTATCTCCCTTTTACAATAAAATCTGCCCTTTTTTAACAATTTAAAATCCTTTTCCTATAAGGATGCTTTGTACTTAGTTTGGTTAAATTTGGTCTAGTGGTTTTAGATAAGAAGTAAAAAATGTAAAAAGTTTACAGACAGACAGACGACGGACAACACGTCACAACAGACTTGAAACTTTGGTTCAGGTGAGCTAAAAACCTAATTATAGTATTGAAAAATATATCACTTGTCAGACACCATCGTCTTGTCCCAATTGCCATGGTGCATGGCTATTAAACATCTTAATTCTCATTTAGCATGTTTAGAAGTTCTTTTCAATAAAAAAAAGTACCTTTATAACTGTTTTTCTTACCTATTCCTGTTCCATCAAATACAGGCGTCACTTTACATCCACACCTACAGCTCCTCTTTTCCCTTGATTTATTATCAATTTTGTAGGACTCTCCAGGAGCTAACTTTCCTAGCAAGTGCTCCGCAAGTGTTATGCTTATATCCGTCTCTGTAACTGCCATTTCTTCACTGTTCAGTTTCATGTCAAAGACTTTTTTCAGACAGGTTTCGTTATACTCTACAAATAATAAAGTTGGGTTTTTTTTGTTAAGTTTATTAATTGACTCTGAAATGTGCTATGTACTACTCTACATGTAGGCCACACAAATTGTACACCATTTGAACAAACACTGCACAGTTTACATAAAATGCTACAGTTTGCACAAAATGCTACTGTAACACAGTTTACATGAAACACTGTCTACAAACAAGAGGCCAATAGGCCTTAATAGTCACCTGAGTACCATAGCCCATATATGCATTTAAATAAGTTTCATTCTGAAGTAGAAAAATTATAATATTGTAATGAAGACCACCTCCCTGCCTTTCTTTCAAAAAGGACTTGGTGAAACCTATAATTTTAGCGAAAAACTCAAAGATCATAATAGAGTGCATGACCTGAGATTGAAAAGGTACAAGGCTCTCATTGAAAATAATTTTCCCATATTTGTTAACTTTCAAGATATGTTTTATGGGTGAACGTTTTCATAGATAAACTAAAACAAGGTGGCTAGCAGGGTTCGACATTGACCTTAGTCCGTTAGTCACAGACTAATTGATTTTGAGTCGGACTAACAAAATTTCTGTCTAATCAGTCCAGTAGGACTAATAAAAAAATCTGCTTAAAAAATTGTGTAAATTATCGATGTGCAAAGCCACTGGCAAAGCCAACGCAATTGTCAACAACTTACTGGAAAACGCTTACCGTACTTTATTTTTAGTAAATTGATATATGATACATTTTGGTGATTATAGAGTTACCGAGAGAAAACAACAGTGGTATGCAGGATGTTATGGGTGATTTGATTATTTTTTTGGCCCTAAAGGGATGTCTGAGAAAATAGGTAATGAGTGCACATGTTCACAACAACCCCGGTTTCGATAGGAACGCTTAGGTGTTCAGAAAAATAAACTGAAAGGTGAAACGAAATTTCTGCGAGTTGTTTAATTTAAATGAATTGTGTTTCAATCATTTGTTTTAAATTGCTTATTATTAATAACTGATTTTTAAAAGAACTTAAATAACGAAAAGAACATGGTAGCTCAACGCTAACCCTAACCCTGAATAGTACCATAAAACTAAGCCAGTGATTAACCTGTAAGAAAACAAAAGGTCCATGGGCCACATCGTTCACTTGAACAAAAGTTCCTTGTAACATTCTAGTTCGTAGCATATCTTATTTCTTTTTTTAAACTTAGAACACCTTTCTGGGGCCCAAGTATTAGTCCGAGGTTTATATTTGGCTTAAACAATTTAGAATTTACACTATTTGAGGATCCTTGCATAGTAATCTCACAAACTGTAGCATTATAGTTCTCTCGAAAAAACTTTTTAAAAACATTTTCCATATATATTTCTATGTTAAACTTTGAACCCCTCTTGGGGCCTCAGTATTAGTCCATTTTCCCTCTATATTTCTGTTAAACTTTGAACCCTTCTTGGGGCCCCTGGAGTATTTGATCGAGGGTCACAGCTTTTATAATTTAGAATCTACACTATTTGAAGATGCTTGCGTAGTTATCTGACAAATTGTCTCGAGAAGAAGATTTTTAAACATTTACATAGTATTTTCTCTATATATTTACTATGTTAAACTATAAACCACTCATGGGGTCCCGGTGTCATATAATACAGTTGAACTGCCATGGGCGCCTGTAAAGTGCGAAACGAAACCGAACGAAATGAAACCAATCGAAACGTAACGAAACCAATCGAAACGAAACGAAACGAAACAAAACCAAATATCGAAACGAAACGGAATTTAACAAAACTAAAAATCAATTATGACTACATAAAGGTGAAAATAAATTCACTGAAATAAAATTTTTAACCATAAATACATGTAAAATAACCTGTATGAAAAAATGATAATAACAATCCGTTAACCATTTCAAAAATCAAAAAAACGAAATTATGATCAGATTGCTCAGTACTACTTGACTCAGGGACGACATGTCATAAATTAGGTAAATGAGTTTCACTATGATCACCCATTGTTCCCACTCTACAGGTCCTTCACCAGCTGTAAGAACTTGTTCAGCAATAATCAATATTATGCCAATGATGTTGATAAGCATAATTTCTACAGTTTTATAATTCTAAAATTTTGACCATGGCTAAAAATTATCTTTTCGTCTCAATTAATTTCTCATTTTCACTGCGTCTCCAAATTATCGTAAAACGGTGGGTGTTAATTATAGATTAGGTATCGATATGGTCAATCATCAAACAATTATCACCTGGCAGGACAAGTGTCGCCTGAATAAACACCCCGTGACACGGGTCCTGTCTAACGCCTGGAGTCATTTGAATGACCAAGTAGGTGTTAATTAGGTAACGCTTGATTATACACAGCCACTTCGAGGTATCGAGAGTAGAAAACTATATATTATGAATAACGGGACTGCAGTTTGACTTCGAGGGATCAAGGGTTTCGAGAGATCAAGAGTTCGAGAAATCAAGAGTAAATTTGCTTAGTTATATAGGGAAAAAAATCGGGACCCTAGACTCACTTCGAGCAATCAAGAACTTCGAGCGATCGAAGTTCGAGCCATCTCGAGTTACCTGTATTTTATTCAATAAAATATTAAATATTTGAAGATAAAATATCCAATTGACCCTCTAGACATGTTTGAAAAGTTAAACTTAGCAATTATTATGCATTTGTCAACAACAACTAAAAGCACAGGGTCATTTGTAATTTCCAACCAACAAGTAATTTAGTTTTTCTAATTCCACATATCTTTACACAGATTAATGATGGCTACAACCATCAAGCCTTCTTAAACCAAAAAACTGTAAGTACACATGCTGCAAATTATTTGAGTAGGAATCTCTGGTAGTAAGAATTTTTTTTTTATGAATGCCTATAGCTTCTCAGCAAAGCTGAATACATGTACCGGTACCTCAAAATCAGCATAAGTACGTTAGCTAAAAGAAACAGCCAAATCGTCTCCTGTGAGACTTTGAGTCTGACATCATCATGGTTATTTCGTGCAGCCCGTGATTTTCTTAGGTAGTTGTAGGTCTCGACCAATCAATAAACTGGACGTGTCAATTTCAGTCCTGTCACTTTGTCAGTTTCAGCCGCAGTAGATTTCGACCAATTGATAAACAGGGCATGTAGATTTCAGTCTGGCTGTTTCTATAGAGCTATATGAATTAACTATAAGTCTCCATAAAAAATAGAGGGAATAATACTTGGTAGATGTAAACATATTAATATAAACCACAATTCATTTACAATGTAGCTGTTATGCTTAAATCTGAAGTCGCAGATTTCATGTGGTTATACAGGACTCGCATTGCCTGTAATGTACAGTATAAGTAAGTAACAACAACAAACAGCAGGATTAACGGTAAATAGCACCGTCGCAGTGTCATCACGGTCACTATCAATACTGCGATCAAAAACCGCGATGGTGTATTGTGGGAACGATAAAAATACTGTGGCGGTAACGCAGGCCAATACGGGATCCGCATGACCTGTACTGTAGTGCTCAGATATGGGAGATCGGAAAACTAATGGGACCAAGGCAAAGAAGTACAATGTATGTATGCAAAAATAAACAAACTTTTAAAAAAATCAAGAACAATATACATGATATATGAACCAGGAAAAAAAAATAAAAGTCAGATAACAACAAGGTACAAAAGAAAACATAATAATGTATTTACCCTTTTAACCAAATTAATCACAAATTACATTTAATGTACATTTTACAGACTGATCAATTTTCTCCAAAAGTAAAGAGCTGTTTTAGGGGGAAGCAAGTCTATGTATTTTGTAAGAATTTTTTCAAACTTAGAAATACGATATAATTCATTCTCTCTCTCTCGAAATTTTTTTAATGTTAGTTGATTACTGTCAAAATATCACTAAGTTGACAATGATGCAAAGTACGTGTAATTCTTGCTGCACTCGCCACAACGGTAGCACCCTAAAACAAATTAATACTCAATACCAAAACTTTATACAGTGTTCTTTGTTTTCATTTGCATAATATTTACATTTGCAAATATGTTTCCTAATATGAACCTATAGAATAGCGCTTATCGCTTGGATTATCATAAACATAAAATCTCGGTAATTTTAACAGTTCTGAACGATTTGTCTTTTTCAAACGTAAATATAATTAATAAACACTAAAATAGCAATGTTAAAAAGTTCACCGGGATATGAAGTTGGTTGGTGCATGATCAAATCTACTGAGAAGCCCTTCGGGCTTCACAGGATTTGATCACGTGACCAACCAACTTCATATCCCGGTGAACTTTTTAAATTGCTGTTTATTTCTTAATTACACATGTGAAGTTTTATCATTAAATTAATGTTTTCATTATAGTAAACCACATTAACAAAGCAGTCAGGATATCTTATTCAGCATATGTGCAAAATCATTAAGCATCCTATCTTTCATGTTTTAGGCCTATATTACGCAGGAAATACAGACATGTCGGCCCAACGACACCTCGGCCCTACGACACCTCGGCCCCAGGACACCTCGGCCAAGACGGGTCGGCCCAAAATTTGAGACACCTCGGCTTACGTAAATGACATCTCGGCTCAAGCAAAATTGAAATAAAATTATAATGATTTTCATGTTTTTATTTTATTTTGTTACCAACACACACATATAATTTTTATATATAGTTTTGTAATTAAATAATTTAATTTTGGTTGTAACGCACTTTCTGATTGGCTAAAAAAATTATTTTATATCGTATAAAGGCTGTTGCTTACGTCATAGTAAGACTAACATCAAAAAACGTATCAATCCGCCGAACGTTACGTTTGAATTTTGTACATGTCGATGTCATTTTTAAAGTCAAATGACCCTTTTTATCTACAATTAATTGCAAAAAATTAAATTATAAGGAATGAATTCAATATTTATTAGTTTTATACGATATAAAATGGTTTGGAACAGTTTACGCTTTTTTATAAACCGCTTCAGTAAATGTTCAATGGAACATAGACGATGTTTCTTTCATATGTTTTTGTTTTCTATGCATACATTTTGTTTTCTATTTATTTTTCAATATTTATTATGATCAATAAAAAAAGTAATCCTATTTCTTTTCCTTTTTTTTTTTTGCTGAATTAATACTGTCTTAATGAGTACAAGATCATAGGTTTGACTGTCTATCAAATGATTTAAGAATCATTGTTGATATAAGGGACATATACCCTGGTGGATATTGAACAACCCAGTTTTCTACGAAAGACGAATAGGGCCACATAAAAAAATATTTTTATCTCGTAATTACGAGAAAAGATCTCGTTATAACAAGATAATTATCTCATTATTACGAGAAAAGATCTCGTAATTACGAGAAAAGATCTCGTAATTACGAGAAAAGATCTCATTATTACGAGTTAATTATAACCTTATTACGAGTTAATTATCTTGTTATTACGAGAAAAGATCTCGTTATTACGAGAAAAGATCTCGTTATTATGAGTTAATTTTCTCGTTATTAGAAAAGATCTCGTTATAACGAGTTAATTATCTCGTTATTACGAGTCAGAAAAGATCTCATAATTACGAGATAATTATCTAGTTATTACGAATTGGTTATCTCGTTATAACGAGAAAATATTTTGTTATAATAAAATACATAGTAGTGATTTATTATTGTGAAAAAAATGCATAAATATAATATAAGTGTTCCTTGTTCACCAGATCCATAATTCCAAGTCGATTGGTTCAGCCTTTCAGTCTATTTTGGTTTTTATCCAGAAACGTTAATTCAATTTTGGTTAATTTTAAATAACAACGATCATTATTTATTAATTTCTACAAATTATAATCGGATTTGATATTTTATCTTATATGAATTAATAAGTGGAAAGAAATTCATGTTATTTTAATTTCAACGTAATTTCTATGTATAAGTTAATACAAGGTAGTCCTAGTCATAAAAACACAATTCCATTAGTTACAGAGAACTATATTAATAGTTTCAATCATGAATATGCGAGATTTACCCCGGATTGTGTTTTATATATTCATTCACAACCTATATTGAAAATAATTGTTTTTGTATATTAACATTTTGGAGTCTTAAAACAAATTAATATTATGTCCTTCATTTTTATAAATCGGTCAATTAATTTATTAATCAATCTGCTATGCTCCTTCTTTTGGAATCATTTTCACTAATTTAATGAATTTCTTAATATATGTTCATCCATTTTACATAAAAGACTCAGAGAGTACATGTAGAACAATGACACGCACCATTTTATATAGATCTTTTCTCGTAATAACGAGATAATTAACTCCTAATAACGAGATCTTTTCTCGTAATAACGAGATAATTAACTCGTAATTACGAGATCTTTTCTCGTAATTACGAGATCTTTTCTCATAATAACGAGATAATTAACTCGTAATAACGAGATCTTTTCTCGTAATTACGAGATAAAAATATTTTTTCATGTGGCACTATTCGTCTTTCGTAGTTTTCCAACGAAAAGAGAAAAATATTTCTTAATGAACTATATATTATTCTTATATTACTTTGATCAGAAATATTTAGCTAAATTGAATCAATTTAAGACACAAACCGTAGTTACGCACATGTGGTCAGCTCAGCACGTCAGCTACTGTGTAACGTTAACCGTAGATTTAGTACTTCTTAAGTAGCACGAAATTAAAGAATGTTCATACGAAATGAAAACTGATGGCGCTGCATTATTATAACCACATAAATGAATAGATACAGTAATTATCTGCCAATGTTTTTTTTTTAATTTATACATTTTTAACCGAAATTTTCATTGGGCCGAGGTGTCTTTTACATGGGCCGAAGTGTCAATAGATTTGGGCCGACCCGTCTGGGCCGAGGTGTCGTTGGGCCGAGACGTTTGTACCCCTTACGCAGTTAATGTTATTTTGGGAAATTTTCAAATAAATTATGGGAATGGGTTCTTTTACAGGACCCTCGTGCAAAGGATATTATGCCCTGCATAGTGCATTACCTAATTTCTTTTCTCACCTTTAGCTTTGTAAAATGCATTAAGGCGTAAAATAGCTTCTTTCATGTGAGGTTCCATGTTTTTTATGTCATCACTGCTTGCTTTCTCCATAGTTTTCAAGAAAGAAATTCCGTCCTTGAACATTACTGGAAAAGGAAAAAAACATGGCCTATGTTGTTCTTTGTCCCTCAACACTTCATATCCACAAGAAACTTCTGAAAACGATATACTTTCCATCCCATTACAAGATTTTATTTTGATAATAGCAAATTGTAGCTTATTCTTGTAAAGTCCTGTTAGCATGGTTAGACCCTTAAATATCCGCTTGTCAAATTCCTCCATTTTCCCGCTCTAGAGATCGGGATTTGTTTATATTTATTTTTACTAGTATTCCGATCCCGATGTGATTTAATTCTATTAGTTTGGTAACGCCCACTTTATACGATAACCAATAACGTCAATGACAGTTGTCTATTGTTCTGTCCCATATATAAAGTCGTGTATCTTCATATTTGACGAGGGAGACAGCTCTTTTCTCCTGAGTCCCCGTCTCGTCTGTCTATTTGAGGTCCCTGTTAAAGTTAGGTTTTAGGGTTGGGGGATTTTGAGTACTTGTAAACTTGTGTTCTTATTTTGTTATAATAAATTTATAAAGGGTTGCTAATCTTGGTTTTCATTTACTTTGAGTTTTGGTTTATTATATCTGGTTTATCTATATTGAGAGTAAAGTCGTTTTCATACCTTATTTATAATTAGTAAAGTTTAATTCTTAATGTAGAGGTCAAATTCAGTCTCAAAACAAAAATAAACACAACGCGAAGTACTGATAAAAACCAATACGGCACTGACCTGCTACATTATTTGGTGAACCGTGACCAGGATAGGATTTGTGCTATATTTTTGAGTGGGTAGTATAGCACTTGCTTCTCACTTTGAGATTCGAACTTGGCTGAATTCTTTTGTTGTCATTTTCTACTAGTATTGTATTGTGTTTTTGGATTTCTTTAGCTGTTGCTTTTCTTTATAATAGATTTGTGGTTTGAGAATTCATGCTGTCCGTGAGTTGAAATATCTAGTAGATTATTTTTGAAGTTGATTTTTTTAACGTTGCATTTTTCATCATGCAATTATGTTTAGAGATGATGGACATATGCAGAACGGAAATAATGACCGTTGTGAAAGTTCGGATAAGTCGATCCAACGAAGTTAGAGTAAATACTATTGATAGGCGGATAGAAGAGTTAACAGCAAAATGTGATTTTTTAGAGAAAGAGCTCAAAACAAAGTATTTTAAAAACGGTTTTGCTTATAAAAATGTTAGTCAGATGGTTAGAGAGAATCAAACGCACGTGCAATCTGACGATTATTTGCAATTGGCACAGTCGCGTCATTCAAAGTATAGGAAGGAAATTAAGTCGCCAACATTTGATGGTAGTTTTGAAATTGAAGACTTTTTCATACAATTTGAACAAGTTGCTAGGTGGAATGGGGGGAGTAAGAGAGAATGTGCGAGTCAGCTTATTATGAATTTACGGGGGTCTGCAAGACATGTTTTGTCCGAAATTCCTTAGACAAAATCTGACAATTATGATGTTTTAAAAATATTTGCAAGAGTTATTTCAGTCCAAAAAGAAAGTGTGAAAGCTTACCCAGTTGAATTTAAAACAGTGCGTAGACAAAATGGTGAAACAGTTGAAGATTTTGGTTATGCTTTGAAGAGGTTAGCCTTAAAATCATATCCACATATTCCCTATAAATACTTAGAACCTCATATTGTAGACCAGTTTATCTTTGGGTTAGGGAATACTGATTTGCAAAAGCATGTTCAATTTAATCATCCCTCCACAATTGAGAAAGCGATAGGTCTAGCAATAGAATATGAGAGTTTCGAAAGGAATTTTGTCGCGAACCAAATGCCTGTTTCAGTTCACACGAGTGACAGCGATTTGGAATTTATAAATGAAAATAAGTTAAATGCTTTTATTAGGGAAGAAATTCAGAAAGCGCTTTGTGAACATTTTGTTGATGAAGTTGAGTCTTTACAAAATTCAAACATGTCTTATTGCCAAAACTTTTCACATAATATTACCAGTAAATCGTGTCATCCGGTTGGTCATTGTTCTGAAAATTCAAGCTCATTAGAAACAACTCTTAATCTCGAAAAACCTTCAGGGACTAATGCCATGGTCGGGTCATTAGTTTCAGGCCGTTCAAACATTACCGAACACAGTCGACCATTCGAGGTAGAGTCACAGAACCAAACAGAACCTGGTAAAACGCAGGATAAAGTTCAATATTCCGAAGAAAACGCATGTTTTAATGAAGTTACTATAGCACACGATGTGCCTGTTGACGTAATATCCAGTTCTACGTGTAATTCTGTAATAGATGAATCCGAGCGTTCTGACACTGAGTTGCAGACCTATTACTTAGCACCTTTGGTTGAAAATTATGAAACTTTGAACCCCGAAGTAAATGTTTTTACAACAAACTCTCAGAATTGTTCAGATTTATCAGAAATGAAAGGGAACGAGCACATGGCAAATTCAATTTCTGAAATGGAAGCACGATGGAAGAACTGTTCCATCTGGTAAAGTTATTTCTTCTCTTAGCGGTGAAATTCCATTACAGTTGTCGTTCATGGGTATTACTTCTAAGTACAAGCCCGTCAGCCCAGTATTGTACCCTTACTGCCGACCCGAGCATCCGAAGGAAATATAGGTTAAATGTTTTGATATAAATATAACAATGTCAGTTGAAAATTAGAGCGGTGTAGCATATTATGTCATTTAAACCTAGTTTTCATTTACATTTTCGTTGATTTGTACGTTTTTTGTGGCTTATAAATTAAATTAGTTTTGTAAAATTTAAAGGTATATGTGGCGTATTTGGAGTAAAATTTTTGACATGAGTTTGAGTAAAAAAATACATCATACTTCTTATAATTAGACGTTTCACAAACTCTAGGCCCATAAAACATGTTCTATCTTTAGTTATTTGTCTCTAAACTTTGCTACACGTCTGATGAATATTAATGTAATCCGCCATTTATAACGCCACTGCGCATGAGTGCGGGAAAACCTGGCATTGAAAACACGATGGAAGAAGAGTTTGTTTACAAATTAGAATCACGTTTTTCATGTCTTAAATTAAATAATTCTTATATCAGATGATACTCGAAGCATTATTATTCCGATATTCATTATTGTAGAACGATATAAATTGTTTATTAAGTGTAATAAAGACGAAGCACGATTTTAGCACCATCGACACGGTAAACGGAGTAAATACCCCTCATGAGGGATGCATGTACTGAGAGTGTGTATTTATTCTTTATTCAAAAATTTCTCTAAACGAAAATCAAAAAAAAAAAAAGACACGGGACACATGGAGCACGAACCTGACTAGCAAAACCCCTACAACTTCATCATGGAAACTTAAGTTTAATTCGGCTTTAATTCCTGTTCCATCAATATACATGGTCTCCGATGACAATCTTCCCTTTGTTCATATCCTTATCAGTCTGTCTCTTTTTTCTTTCATTGCCAAATCTGTCAAACTTAACGGTATACCTATCATTCTCGTCGTCGCCATTCTTGTTGATAGACCAAGATGGATGTCACGTGACCCATTTAAGGCGGGGTTATTCAAATCTGTTGTATTTTTTACCGTGCCGGTAAAAATTAAAAAATATTTTTTTGACTTCTTATATCTTTGTTATGCGATTGACTTATAAAGCGTAATTTGTGTGAAAGTCCTATCTTTAAGTAAAGAAATGAAGCAAATAATCAGATCTTATTATTGTTATTCACTAAAAATACGCCACATATACCTTTAATAGATTATTAAACACGCGTAAAACTAGTAGGTTATCCTGACAGTAACTATCCTCTGTCGATCTTATTGACAAAACTGGGATAGTATGCCTGTTAATAACCCGTGTAAACAAAATACCTTTATAAACTCTAAATGGTTGTGTTTTAGGTGAAAGTGTGTTGCTTTAATATGTGTAGTTATGTTATTATGACATGATTATTTATCTATTTTCTTGATTTTCCAGACCACGTATTCACCAATTTCATTTCAGTTTTTGTGCAGACACGAGGTTGACCAATGTGAGATTCGGAAATGGACTTGAAACCGATACTTCCATGTCAAGTGTTAGATCGTCGTCGAAGAAGTTGTTGTAATATGTGTTTATTCTGGAATCAGTGATATCCGTGATGTTTGTGTTAATCGTGTGTAAATGTTGCGTTGTACCCAGATTACTATATTCCGGAATGTGTTGCCATTAATGATTGCTGAGGACCATGAAGACTGGTACTGTGAAGTGAACTTAGCAATGTGACATATTCCACTGGTTGTGAAGTAACTGTGAACATTTCGTAATGTAAATGTTTTTCTTATTTTGTATAATGTATGTTTTTGAGGGAAATTTGATTGATCACTTTTAATATTTATCTACCACTTAATTTTAGTCAAATGCATAGCATTTGTCTTTAAGGGGGGAGGAATGTAGTAGATCGGGATTTTGTTTATATTTATTTTAACTAGTATTCCGATCCCGATGTGATTTAATTCTATTAGTTTGGTAACGCCCACTTTATACGATAACCAATAACGTCAATGACAGTTGTCTATTGTTCTGTCCCATATATAAAGTTGTGTATCTTCATATTTGACGAGGGAGACAGCTGGTTTCGCTAGCTTCTTTTCTCCTGTGTCCCCGTCTCGTCTGTCTATTTGAGGTCCCTGTTAAAGTTAGGTTTTAGGGTTGGGGGATTTTGAGTACTTGTAAACTTGTGTTCTTATTTTGTTATAATAAATTTATAAAGGGTTGCTAATCTTGGTTTTCATTTACTTTGAGTTTTGGTTTATTATATCTGGTTTATCTATACTGAGAGTAAAGTCGTTTTCATACCTTATTTATAATTAGTAAAGTTTAATTCTTAATGTAGAGGTCAAATTCAGTCTCAAAACAAAAATAAACACAACGCGAAGTACTGATAAAAACCAATACGGCACTGACTTGCTACATAAACAAACGCGCCACGTGGTTTAGCGGAGGTCAAAGTGGTTTTTTTTTGGGGGGGGGGGGGGGACTGTAAAATAACCTGATAAGTATAATGTCCTGATGACCTGTGGCATGTATTATGTAAAATACTGATTTGTGCAATGAAATAAGAAAAATGTTTTTATCTAATTTTATATATAATTACTATTTTCTATCAATAAAACACAAGACATACATTCTAACTTCTTTCCAATTATTTTTACAGAGCATATAATTTTTTTCAGGGGTATAATGTCCTGATTTTTTTGTATAAAGAGTTTTTAAAAAGGCCATAACTATAAATTTTAAGCTTTATGTCTCATTATTTATATTGACAAAGTTTGATATGATCTACTAAATGAAAATTCTGAAGTTTGAACAAATATAGATAATTACTTTTTCCCTTTGATCTAAAACACAGGGTATGATATGGGTATGATTCAGGGTATGTCCTGATTTCAGGTTGGCCTGATTGACCTGATCCATGTATGATTCTGACAATTAATTTAAGAACCAAGAAAATACATGTATTCCCTACATACAAATAAACTAATTAAGACTTTATTTTTAATCTTGTAAGTTATTCAGACCTCTCTCTCTCTCTCTCTCTCTCTATCTATCTATCTATCTATATATCTATATATATATATATATATATATATATATATATATATATATATATATATATATATATATATATATATATATATTTCCCTCTTTTTTTGGGGGGGGGGGGTAAGACATGGATGAAAATGGTATGAGTTTCAGTGTAGATAAATCAGTTATATGGGCGACCACTTTTTTTTTTAGTATTAATGAGTGTGAAGATTATATAAAATGTGATCTGTGCACTTAATTTATGGGGGAAAGTCAGATGAATGTACTTAAAAAAATATTATATCATAACAAAAAAAAGAACATAAAAAATTAAATTTTAGAAAGAATATCTTAAATTTGAGAGATTCAAGTGGTCTACAATATGAATAATATGCATATTAATTCATTTTTCAACCAAACCTGGTTTAAATATAGAATTGTCGCAGATTTTGTATGTATACTAGTATGCATTATATTTATTATGTTGAAAATTTTAACTAAATCCAAATTTTATTGATAGTTTTTTTTTTTAAAGTATTGATACATAAACAAAGTTGAATTTTGCATTTATCTGATCATGATTGAATTAACGGAGTAGAATCCTAGCTGTTATAAATGAAGAATTTTTATAAACATATATATATATATATATATATATATATATATATATATATATATATATATATATATATATATATATATATATATATATACATACATATATGCAGCAGACAGTTTCCTGATTTTTATTTCAAAACTATATATATCCCCTACATTCATAATAGCAAATCAAGTCAATCTGAGGATTGTGAAATCACAACTTTAGGTTATATTCCATTTATATGATCAAAGGAACAAGAAAAAATTAGGAATTTTTATAAATAAATTGTAATAAAGAATGATGCAATATGATATTGTTACATATAATATGGCATTGTATCGTGTTATACATTACTATATTTGATCATATGATACAACATCATAATATATGATACAATATAGTATAATATGATACAATATCATATAATATATCACAATATTTTAACATATGATATTATAATTATTGTATAATATAGTATGATATTGTATCATATTTGATACATAATATGATATTGTATCATATGATACAATTTAATTTCATTGATTCAAAACTGTATCATACCATATAAAACAATATCATGTAAAAAAGAAATATATATTATATATTACAGTCAATATCATATTATACAATATCGTATCATTATGATACAATATTAAAATATTACAATATCATATAATACAACTTCATGTGATATAATTATGTAAACCAATATCATATTATATAACATTGTGTCATATAATACGATATCATATATTATACAATATCATATCATATGATACAATATAATATATTGCAATATCATCTGAAACAATATCATGTGATAAAATAATATATTATAATATCATATTATACAATAAACTACAATTCTATATACAAAAAATTGATACAATATCATATCTTTTCACAAAACCTTAAAACTTTTTTACTATATAACAAATGATATAATATTGTATTTTATCAAATATAAACCAAAGTATATCATAAATTCTATATCATAGCAATCATATGTTACTGTATATCAGGTTTTTTCCGCGTCATGTTTTTTCCGCGAATCAGAACCTAGAACGATATGTAAATTTACGCGAATAAAATTTTCACTATTTCAAAGTCAAAGTGAAAATATAATTCACGATTGTTTTAACCTGTGAAGTAAGAGTCTTAATAATGAACAATTCGGACAATAAAACCATTTATACGATTTTCTTAATGTGAAGTAATTATCGTTAATTATTTTCTGACACGCAAACAGTCATAGATCAATAGATCATGTACCGTTACATATACCAGTAGCTCAGGTATAATTAGACAAGCAACTTACCACTTTAATTAGCTTGTCAATGGATTATTAAACAACGAGGCTTACATAACTCTTATCTGGTGCTTGTCCTCGATCCGATTCCCGCAATATCTACCTATAACCAAACTAACTGAACACAGTTCACCCTACTGTAACTCACCTGTTTACTTTATAAGGAAAGAGAGAACTCTATTACAAGAACAAACTTTGTATCAAATTTATGCTGATTTATTTTCCGGGATTCAGAAATCGTCGCGAACAAAGCGGAAATAGGATACACACGGAAAAATCCTGATAAACATAATATCATTTAACAACAAACACGTCTATCAAGCAGGTTTGAGTGAAGTAGAAGATTTTTTTATTATCTTTGATAATGGAGATCAGGATCTGCATCTAGCTGAAGCTATGGCTCAGATTCAGCATTCAAGCCTTTCAGGTGTATCTGTATCATAAGATGCATCATCCATGCAAGATTGGTAAAGTTAGGACCAGTAATAACTAAGATATATAAAAAAATAATCACCAAAGGGTACCTGCTCCAACAACTTTAACCAGCTCTAAAAACCTTAACCTCCTCCAGCAGCGGAAACCTATGGCTCAGATTCAGCATTCAAGCCTGTCAGGTGCATCAGTATCATAAGACACACCATCCATTCAAGTTTGGTAAAGTTAGGACCAGTAATAACTATAAGATTTAATCATCAGAAGGCACCTGCTCCAAAAATTTTAACCAGCCCAAAAACCTTAATCTCTTCCAGCATCCGAAGCCTATGGCTCAGATTCAGCATTGAAGCCTGTCTGGTGCATCAGTATCATAAGAAGCACTATCCATGCAAGTTTGGTGAAGTTAGGACCAGTAGTAACTTAGAAACTGCTATCAAATGGAACCTGCACCAAAAACTTTAACCTGCTCCAAAAACCTTAACTTCCTCCATGCAGCATCTGAAATACATGGCCAAAATTCAGCATCAAAGTCTTTAAAGTCCATAAGTAAGCCCAGATGCATCATCCATGCAAGTTTGGTAAAGGTGGGACAAGTAATAACTTAGATACAGAACCTGCAACCAAAACTTTAACCTTAGGTCCGGACGCCGACGCCGGGTATAGCTTAAGCTCCCTAGACGTCGTCTCGGTGAGCTAAAAATCAGAATATTATACCCCTGAACAAATTATATGCTCTGTAAAAATAATTGGAAAGAAGTTATAATTTATTTCTTGTGTTTTTCTGATAGAAAATAGTATGATCTATATATTTTTCTTATTTCATTGCACAAATCAGTATTTTACAAAATACATGTCATCAGGACATTTATACATATCAGGTCATTATACAGTCCCGTTTTGGTTGCAATCATCAAGTGCAATTTTTTTTAGATTTCCCCAGAATCATCTTAAACATTGGGAAAAGTTGTGCAGGTTAGTAAAATGTTGACAGTAAACAGTTATTTCGCTGCATGTATTGTGTATTCTTAATTTCTATCAATAAACCGTTAAAGTAGTCCGAGTATCGCCCTACGTCACAATCCGGATTTTACAATATTGGTTTGAATTAAAGTTTTATATATCCAGTATTGATTTTGCTCTAACAATGTCAATATATAAGCAATATAGAACGGTGTTGTATGTACTGTATGACTCAATTATGTAAACAGAAAAATGAAAAACGACATTTCTCGTGATAAAAAAGCACTGATTAACCAGGATTTCAGGTATGCCTCATTACACTACCAATTTTAGACTACATGTATATTTGTTAGCAAGCAACTTGAAGCTCACTAAAGGGGACTGAATATTAATGACAAATTAAATCATTTCTAACATTTGAATATTGATTAAGTGTATCATTTCATTGGTATATTTATAGCAAAATGATACTTACCCCTTTAACAATTACATAATATACATTGCAGAAGAAAAAAAACCATGTAAGCGATTGGATTATTGTAAATTGCTAGCATCACAATGATCCTCGATATATAATTAACCAAACTTAATTATGAGCAGGCCCATGATTACAAATGTACATCGTCTTGTCTTGACTGACAGTTGGGTCCCCCCCCCCCTTTTCCTTTTTTTTCTCAAACCAAAACCAGCTAAATTGTAGAGACAGAAGCTATTTGGTATTTAATCAATCGTTAATCAACAAATTTGTATAAGATTCCAACATTGTTGACAGACCTAAGTGGAAAACTCTAACAAAATATGATTTTTAAGGTCTTCCGTTTCCAACGGAAGACCTTTTTGTTTTCGTACGATTTCTTATTATTATTATTTTTTTCCACAAATTTTGTGCACGCGATTTCTCGAAAACTATTCGACCGATTTCAACCATTTTTTCACAGAAGATGAGACTTGAGATAAACTTCATACATTTTTAATATTTTTCCTGTCGTCACTTCCGGTACCGATTTATCGGCCATTTTGCACATTTTTACGACCTTTTTTGTGCAGAGTTGATCTCAGAAACTATCAGAGATATGAATATGAAACTTTCAGGATAGGTAGTCCATAGTTTGAAGTTGTGCCTATTGTTTTCGTTTTACGCAAGTGGCGCCATTTCTTGGAGCTCGCTAGGGCTCGAAAATTGGGTACGAATTTCAAATCAAAATTTTCACACATTTTGATCTATATCTTTTTATCAGTTGATATTTTGTTAAGACATATATAACAAAAGTGATAGAGTACCAAAAGTTCTTTCCAACAAAATCAAGAAAAAGGGGCTGGCCCCTTTAATTAGGGGCCAATAGACTCGTAAACTCTATTACAAATAACTTAAAAACGATAAAGATTTTGTAATGCATTATAGAAGCAAAGTTGTTGATCGTAACAATATCTATCAGAAAAAATCATTGCCACGCCCATTTATGACGTAATTAGGGATTTTTAGGGGCCAAAGTTCTCAAACTTTGACACAATATATCTAGAGAACGAGACATATTTTGTTAAGCATTTTAGAAGAGAAAATGCTTGTATTGATAATTTAAATCGATTCCACTAATCAAAACACAAATGGCTGTCCCCATTAAGGATCTACAGGGCTGGCCCCTAAAATATTCAATCATTTGTATCTCAAAAATGAACAACAATTTGAGATGGGTGTAAGAACAAAAAATGTTAGTATTATTGAGACCTTTCATATGAAATTAACAAAAAGGGGCTGGCCCCTTAAATTAGGGGCCAAGACACTCTTAAAGTCTTTTACACATAACTTAAAAACGATCAAGATTTTGTAATGCATTATAGATGCAAAGTTGTTGATCGTTTGTATAAGTTTGTAAAACTCATTGCCACACCCATTGATGACATAATTAGGGATAATAAGGAACTAAAATCTTAAATCTTAAATGTGCTGAATGTGAAAAAGCAAAACACTTTGTTAAGCATTGTAAAGGATATTGACAATCGTATACATTATCTGAAAGGAAGGGGTTGAGGGGGAATTCTGAAATTTCATTAATTTTGTAAATGTGTCGTTTAAGAAATTGAACGGAAGACCTACTCGTTACTCGTAACGAGATCGTATCTAGTTACAAAAATGTTTCTTCTGGGTCTACTTGCTTCGAAATAAAACTTATAGAGTGAAAAGTAATCCGTCAACATATCATTTATTTTACTAAATCTTTTTTCCAAGATGTCTTCCTATAGAATAAATACCATTAATTTAGGTTTGAGTCCATAAAATGGTTATAAATGACACATGCATCTAATTCTTAAGTCTCACAAATGAAGTTTGGCGACTTATTGTTTCTGTACAGTTTCTTCTTCTTTTTCTTCTTCTTTCTCACTCTGAACTAATGTCGAGATGGCTGAACAGAATTGTACTAAACTCTAGGATATGATAGGCCTGCATATCTAGTTGTGCACACTGTTTTAAATCTTTCAATTTGGGGTTGGTCAACCATATTTTGAGGGGGTCAAATGGGGGTGGGGTCTATTAGAATCCTTTGGGGGAAAATTTTACACTATAATGTAAATAGTTTTAACTCGAAAACTGTTGAATGCAAGGCTGGAATGCCAGCAAGCTTTGGATATTTTAACTGTTGATGCCACAGAGGTAACGCAGGATGTTCCCGGTCAGGACATGACAGCCCTGTCACAGAGCTACAGTTTACATACTGTGACGTCTGTTACCGGTGTTGCTCCTAATGGAGCCATTGTGTACATGTATGCAAGCAAACTATATCCTGGCAGCACCTCAGATGTTGCAATAGTAAAGCATAGCAACATGCTTGCCAAGTTATCCCCAGGAGACATGATTTTAGCAGACAAAGGGATTACGATCCATTCTCTTCTCCCTCTAGGTGTTTATCTGAACATCCCTCCCTTCCTTACAGAATACACCCCAGTGGACGTCCAGGTCTGCAGGAAGATAGCTTGGTCAAGAATACATGTTGAGAGGGTGAATGAGTGGATGAAAAACTTTAAAATTATTTCACACATTCCTCAGCACACATAAGATTTTCCAAGTATGTGCTATGTTTGTAAACTATCAAAATTCCATGATTGCAGAAATTTCAAATAATTACAGTTTTGATCAGTGAATTCATGTTATTAAATGTGCATAAATACCCCCATCAATTTTAATTTTATTTTTTATTTAACAAGTCTGATTAAGACCATAAGTATAGATTGTTCTTTACATATTTTTGGCATTCATCATATTTTATGAAAAGATAATATTATAATAAAAATATGTTCAAAAACTCCACAAAAGAGAATGTAATTTTAAAATTTATTAAATTAAGAAATTTCACAGCATGTAATTTTAAAATTTATTAAATTAAGAAATGTTACAGCAACATTTTTCTTCTCTTTGTCATTTGTTGATTTCAACTTTTATATCAAGAAAAACAAGAGACCCATGTGCCAAATCGCTCACCTGAGCAACAATAGGCATGATAAAATCAGCTTAATGGAGTCATAATACAAAATATCTGGAAAATGTGGTATAATACCCGTATAAATAAAAAATAAAAATCCACCCCCCCCCCCTGGATATTCTTATGTTTATAATCAAGTCCCTTTTCTAACAGGATGATTTTATACTCATATCACATGTTGAGCATTGCAGTTCTCAAAAAGATCCTAAACAATTGTTTATGTACGGGATATAAACCTACATCAAAATCTGAACCCCTTGTGAGGCCAAAGAATCGTCCAAGAGCCAAAATCTAAACAATTTTAAAGAATCAGCAATATGTCAAAATGCTTGCATATAAGTAAAACCATATAATTATGATAACATTTCAGGTTTTGTGAATAACTAAATGTTTTCCTTTGTACTACTGGATCCTCGATGTGTCCCCACCCTACTCCTCAAGATTTTGATTTTAACAAATTTGAATCTACACTACCTGAAGTTGCTTTCACTAAAGCTTTTCTAGGCAAATGGTTTTTTGAAGAAGATTTTAAGATTTTTCTCTATATATTCCTCTGTAAGAATCCCCCTTCCCGTTGTGACTCCACCCTACCCTCAGAGGTCATGATTTTCACAACTTTGAATCTGCACTACCTAAGGATGCTTCCATATAAGTTTCAGCTTGCTTGGCTGATTGGTTTCTGATAAGAAGATTTTTAAAGATTTACTCTATATATTCCTATGTAAAATTTGACCCCCATTGTGGCCAAACCCTACCACCAGGGGTCATGATTTGCACAACTTTGAATCTACACTACATGAGGATGCATCCATTCAAGTTTCAGCTTTCCTGGCTGATTGGTTTCTGAGAAGATTTTAAAAAATTTACTCTATATATTCCTATGTAAAGATTTGACCCCCATTGTGGCCAAACACCCCACGGGGGTCATGATTTCCACAACTTTGAATCTACACTATCTAAGAATGCAATCACACAAGTTTCAGATTTCCTGGCTAATTGGTTTCAGAGAAAAAGATTTTTAAAGATTTACTATCTATATTCCTGTAAAAATTCGACCCCACATTGGGGCCCCACCCTAACCCATGGGGTCATGATTTTCACAACTTTGAATCTGCACTACCTAAGGATCCTTCCAAACAAGTTTCAGCTTTTCTGGCTATTTGGTTTCTGAGAAGAAGATTTTTAAAGATTTCTCAAAATTTTTCAATAATTCCTAATTATCTCCC
>CM035814.1:41867071-41974571 GCA_020458035.1 Magallana ariakensis | reverse complement strand
GTAATCTCACAAACTGTTGCACTGTAGTTCTTGAGAAGAAGATTTTTTAAACATGTTCCCTATATATTTCTATGTTAACTTTGAACCCCTTCTTGGGCCCCAATATTAGTCTGGGGGTCACGGCTTCCACAATTTAGAAACTTCACAATTTGAGAATGCTTGCATAGTAATCTCACAAATTGAAGCATTGTAATTCTCCAGAAGAAGATTTTTAAACGTTCCCTCTATCTTTCTATGTAAAACTTTGAACCCCTTCTGGGGCCCCAGTATTAGATCGAGGGTCACGGCTTATATAATTTAGAATTTCCACTATTTGAGGATCCTTGTACAGTAATCTCACAAACTGTGACATTGTAGTTCTCGAGAAGAAGATTTTTAAACATGTTTCCAATATATATCTATGTTAAACTTTGAACCCTTCTTGGTGCCCCAGTATAGGACTGGGAGTCACGATTTTACCACTTTAGAATCTACAATTGCCAAGGATGTATGCATAGTAATATCCCAAACTGTTGCACTGTAATTCTTGAGAAGAAGATTTTTAAACATTTTTCTTATATATGTTAAACTTTGAACCCCGCCTGGGGTCTCAGGTTTTGCCTGGGGGTCACGATTTTTACAATTTAAAATCTTCACTATACATACAAGATCATGTATAAATATTGGCATTTCTGGTGCAGTGGTTCTTGAGAGGAAGATTTTTAAACATTTATCTTATCTATTTCTATGTTAAACTTTGAACCCTGCCTGGAGCCCCAGATTTGGTCCGGGGGTCACAATTTTTTACAATTTAGAATCTTCACTATACATACAAGCTTTTGTGTAATTGTTGGCATTTCTGGTGTAGTGGTTCTTGAGAGAAGATTTTTAAACATTTTTCCAACGTATTTCTATGTTAAACTTTGAACCTCACCTTGGGCCCCAGTTTTGGTTCGGGGGTCACATTTTTTACAATTTAGAATTTTCACTATACATACAAGCTTTTGTGTAAATATTGGCATTTCTGGTGCAATGGTTCCTGAGAAAAAGATTTTTAAACATTTATCCTATGGATTTCTATGTTAAACTTTGAACCCCGCCTGGGGCCCAAGTTTTGGTCCAGGGGTCACGATTTTTACAATTTAAAATCTTCACTATACATATAAGCTTTTATGTAAATGTTGGCATTTCTGGTGAAGTGGTTCTTGAGAAGAAGATTTTTAAACATTTTTTCAACGTATCTCTATGTTAATCTTTGAACCCCGCCTGGGGCCCCAGTTTTGGTCCGGGGGTCACGATTTTTACAATTTAGAATCTTGACTATATATACAAGCTTTTATGTAAATATTGGCATTTCTGGTGCAGTGGTTCTTGAGAAGAAGATTTTTAAAGACATGCACCCTATTTTCACTGTATCGTAATTATCTCACCTTTAAAAAGGGTTGTGCCCTTTATTTTAACAATTTAGAATCCCCTTTTTCATAAGGATGCTTTGTACCAAGTTTGGTTAAATTTGGCCCAGTGGTTTTAGAGAAGAATTAAAAAATGTGAAAAGTTTTTCGGACAGACGGACGACAGACAAAATGTGATCAGAATAGCTCACTTGAGCTTTCAGCTCAGGTGAGCTAAAAAGGAACAAAGAAAAAAAAAGTATAACAAACACATATATACACATAATTGTCTAGAAACTGATTCAACTCAAATACAGGGTAGGAGTGTGTAGCAAACGTGCTATACAGCTGCTATAGATAATAACCTATCTCCCTGTATGATAGAAGAGAGTTGTAGTGGGCTGCACATGCACGTATAAGGTGAAATCTGTTCATGCAAAAGTATGCATATGCCGAGTTGTCTAAGTGAATGGATGTATGGATAGTGAATGGATGTATGGCAGCCAAGTAGAGTCATGTATAAATCGTGTTCGGAAAGCCCGCTCAGTTCTGCGCATCTAGGTCAACGGAATGTGTGATTGTATTCCACCACGGATTTCTTAGTTCCAGGGTAGAGGAGCACACACGAACTATGGCAAAAAATGCATAATAAGCACGTATGCGGCTGTTCACTGGCGGTGCAGCGCATATTTGTACTGAATTTTGTTGGGGTTTGTTTGTAGTTTCTATACTGAGGCAGGTGAATTTTTTAAGAAAATTTTTCTGAAGAAGGAAAAGTCAGAGTGAGTATCATTAGACATTCGTCTCTCTTTATCCGTTTCATGAGATGATTCAACTGCTCTTCTAGCATTTCTTTTAGGAACTCTTGTTTGGAAAGCTTCCGTCGTCGAGCCAATTCTGTAGGTAATACATCAAATTGTAAAGCTGTACATGTAGGATTGATATAATGTGAGGAATAATTCATTTTTGCTTGTTTGATATTTTAAGTAAAAATGACATAAACCGAGTCAAAAAAATTGTCCTTGGCAGAGTATTACAGTCCAATTGACATTATCTTCCAAAGAAGACTAATTTTCGAGTGTCAATCAATTTCCGATGTTATTGGAAGAACATTGAAGAGTGATTCAGATATGTCAGATCTACATAGTTTAGGAAGATCGGGCGAATTTTTGCAAATAAAGTGCTGAAGTGTGTTAAGTTGTTAACGATCTAACTGATTCATGTGACTCGATCCAAAGTTCACATCCCTGGAGAATTGACGGGAGCACTCTGCGTTTATAGAATTGGGACATTGTCATAGGATTTAGATATTTTATTCCAATGTCAGATAGTGCAAAGTAAGATTTTTTACCCTTGCTACATGCTTCCGAGATCGTTGTTGACCGTTTTCATTTCGAATGAATAATCATGTCCAAATGGTTATACGATTCCCTCTGTGGTACTGGAGTTGACCAAGATAATAAATGAATTCGATGTCCAGATTTTTGCCATTTGCAGGGAAAGTTAAAACACAGGATTTCAAGGCATTAAATTTAAAACGCCAAGTACAAGAGTATGAGTAAGCAACACTTAGTAAAGACTGGAGTTGTACGGGAGATAAGGAAACGAACGACAAATCGTCTGCTAGTGAGGGACAGTTGCTCCTTACATTAATCAAAGTACTGAAGTACTGACAGGAGTTGATTTTATCGATTATTATTTATTTTCGAATCAACGATATGTTATTTAGCATGACAAGTAATTTCTAATCTCTGTTTAAATTACGCACATTTTTATAATATGAATTCTCGGACTTTTC
This sequence comes from Magallana ariakensis, assembly GCA_020458035.1. Taxonomy (NCBI): domain Eukaryota; kingdom Metazoa; phylum Mollusca; class Bivalvia; order Ostreida; family Ostreidae; genus Magallana; species Magallana ariakensis. The sequence continues at coordinate 41,971,403 of CM035814.1, read as the reverse complement.
CGACAAGAATTTCGAGAAAACCCCATATGAATCATGTTGTGTAATATTTAAAGATATAATTAATTCCATCAAACTAAAAATTGTACACATGTCTGGATTCAAGCAATATTGAACTCTAGTATCTTTCAACCAGACGCTCGGCTGTCTCCGTTATCTCCGACTACCAAGAGAGACTCTCTGCTTGTCGGAGATTTACGGAGACAGCCGAGCGTCTGGTTGAACGCTCTGGCGTAGGAATACATACGACTACAAAAAATATCTAAATTGTAAGTACTATTTAAAATCTGAATATTTTCAAGGTATTTATAAATACGTTTTCTTGAGAAAAAAAACAACTGTTCAGCATACATTACACCGCATTTATCTATTATTTCAAGAACTAACTCTTGACAGCGGTGATGATTTGTGCTTAGGTCCAAACACTGTTTCACTTTCGGTTTGCCAGAGTAACTGCATAGGAGAGTTGATTAAAATCAACTCCCAAAAACACCGATATTTGGACTGTTGCGCTCCAAAGTATTTATAAGACAAGGTTAGCTTATTAAAAAGCTAAGAAAGTCAGCCAGCGGAATTTTAATTTTAGGGCAAAAGTGAATACACAATTTATTAAAATACAAGATAAATAGTTTCCAGAACAATAATAATAAGCGGGTACACATTTAGTTTGCACCCTTATTTTTATGGCTGTACATGTAGGTGAGGAGATAAGCGTGTAGCGGTGTACATGCAATGTATGACTGCACACCTACTTAATACTTAAGTTGTTACTTTGCAGACATAGTTCTCTGATTTTCATGGTCTCATCGCAAACTACTTCCATTATATTTACTTTCAAATCTGACGAAGAGAGTTGGGAAGATATACGCGGACTCCAGCTAGAATTCGAGCTAGAGTTGGAGCTGGAGCCCGAGCCAGCGTTTATAACCTCCTAGCCAGAATGTGGCTGCAGACGATTCCCATTGACAGTCTTCCAATATACCGATGCGCAGTTTGACCTAAAAACTGACCAGTTTCATAACTTCTTCGAATTTCTCTAACACGAACTGTCTAATTCCTTCCCAGAATTCCAATTTACGCAAGCGCAATTGAAGTTTCATCCTAACTTAATTAGGCTGACTAATCATTGATATATACTAGGTATAGAAACGTGGATAACACGCTGCCTTGTCGAACGCCTTGGTACGTAGAGAACCATCTTGATTGTTTTTGATTAACCACGACGGAGCTAACAGTATGTGAGTGGCACTTTTGAATCAGAGACCATGTTTTGCCAGTGATGCCAAGTTTGAAATCCATTTCTCCACACAGTGTCAAAAGCGTTATTAGTGTCTAAGACACTGACGAAGACGTTGGTTATCTGTTCAAGATTATGAAGTATTGTTTCTTACAGGTCAATGGATGCAGTTAAGCAAACGAGATTTTCTGATACCTTGTTGTTGAGATTTTGGAAAACCTGCATGATGTAAGATATGTTCTGTTATACGTTAAAGTATTATTTTTTTAAGGTCTTATAGATGCATGGCAGCAAGGCCACTGATATGTTACTCTTGATTTTCCTTCCCCTTTATAAATGTGGATTATTAGTCCTTGTTTACTTACAGTGAGGATTTTGCCGATGCGAAAAATTGCGTTAAATAGCTTTATGGTGCATTTTTTCACAGTGTCACCTCTATGCTTGGTGTATTTATTTGTAATTGAGTCATAATACGGGGCTTTTCGTAACTTTAAAGATTCCACGACAGACGTTCTTTCGTCCATTGTAATGTCACCACCTGGTAGATCTTGAAGATCTCGTTCACATAATCTTGTCATCATGGAGATTTTTTGATGGGCCTTTTGTTTAATCTACCTCTGTCAGCTGTATACACACATTCATATATAAAACTCTCCTTTTTCTGTGAAAAATGTATCTGAATAAATCCAGATATTAATGTAACAAAACAAATTCAAATAAGAAGAAGGGCATGAGACCATGCAGTATAAAACAACAGGTGTACACGGTAATACTGTCTTTTACTAATTAACAATTTTTAATTACTAATTAGCCATGGACTCATTGACAATTAAAAATTGTTAATAAGTAAAAGACAATACTGTGAAAAGATAATAAATCTTCCACGTGTTATTTCAGCAGCAAGTGTGTTGACAGTTTTTTGTCATGGCTTTACATTAGTAGTATAATAAATGGCAAATAATTTAGGAATAAGGAATCATTCTTTGAGTATTATGAGGTGATAATTTCGGTCGGGCGTGATCAAATCCAATAAAGCCCGAAGGATAGATTTGATCACGCCCCGACCGAAATTACCATCTCATAATATTCAAAGAATGATTCCTTATTACTTATATTTATATAATTTTCAGCAGTTGTACGATTTAATATTATAATATTAATTATGCAAACCCGCTTGCGTCACCAACAATACGTCTTTTGAATTTATTGGGCTGTATAGTACAAAATCTATTCGTAGTGTTATCACAGACAAAGACACTGGAAAATGTAAATATTACAATATATACAATAAGACCTCCATGAAACAATGAATTGAGGTGTTATGGTTTGAATTTGGATTTAAGTTACTTCTTGTTGTTATTTTTACTGTCTGGAATAGAATTCGATGGTTTATAGTTTTGCACTACATTAACCTGTCTTATTAATAAAAAAAAAACCCTCATAAAAACTAAGTTACCTTTTGTTTTGAGAGCTTTTTGACATAATCTACATATGTCTCAAACATAAAACCTTTTAGTATGTGGTTTAAAAATAAAACGACAGTTTGAGTGATATAGTGATATAGTTTTCTTAATTAATTCTCACAGGATATTAATTGGAGTCAAATTAACGTCAACTAAATCATTGTCTCCTTTCTTACAAACAACACACAAACCTAAAGACACATATTAATACGAGTTGTTTTCAGACGGCACACTCTGGTTAAGTGAAATGTACAATGAAATAACATCAGTTGATAGTTACTTCTTCGTGAGTTCTTGAAGCTTGGCCTGCTTTGCATAAGTTCTGTTCATAGCGTTATTCACAGACTGGGAGGAAGTTTCCACGGGACTGGATTGTGTTTGAGAGTTTCTAAATGTACGAACACTGCCCACTGTATCATTTTTCTCGTCTTCTGTTTTGCTGAGAAACCTTATTTTCTGCGATTCCGTGAAGTTGCTATCAATGCGATGGTGTTGTTTTGGAGAAACATGTACACTTCTCGAAGATAACATTAATTCTTGATCTCTCAGGACTTTGGCCTTCACGAAAGGTCTCGTGGTTGTATCCCCGACAAGGGGTTTATATCCAAGGGAGGCAAAGCCAGCAAATTCGTCCGAAGGTTTCGAAATGCTGGGAAGTTTTGGATACGGAAACAAAACCAACGACCGTTGATACATGGAATGGTCTTGTAAACTATCCCACATAGTGTTCTTTTGTGGCTTCATCTTCAACAAACTGGTACACAAAAACTGTATGTCCTATCATAGACTCCCGACTTGGTTTAACATTTAATTCATTTTGTCTTTATGAGCGTTCACTGGGATTTTGGACTGGTCAAGTTTAAGGGAAAGTCAGTAGAGAATAAGAAGATTAAGACTGACCGTCAATACCTTAATCTTGTACAGTTTATGCAATAAATTCATAATCAGACCTTCGTTCCCTCGTAATATTACAATACAGCCGATCGAACCAGGAGAAACAAAGGATTTGATTTTCTTTGCTTTCACTTGAGCGTTTCTTTTGCAGATATTCAATAGAACTATACACTATTGAAGACGTCGCCCACCCTACCAAACAAACCTCCTTCTTTTAACATTTCATTTATCATGTACAAGATATCTTTTAATTTGATGTCTTTCATTTGTGATATTTTCCATTTACATATTACATGTAATTTTATTAATATCAGTTGAAGTAAGGGGAAGGGAGGACTCAACAAAACAGCCAAACTGCCAAAGCTTTTCTAATTCGTAATGCAAAGATATCTAGCGTGATAACAATGAATCAGCATATTTCCAAACGATAATCAAACATTTGTTTCAGATGTAGTACAATTTATTGATCAAAACAATAACTTTAAAACAGCAACAACAGTACATGGAACACAGATGATTCTGCAGGAGACATTAGAATGTAGTGCAAAGCAGCAATATAAAAGGACGTTAAATTCACCAAAACAGTACCGATATTTAATAACAGTCATTTCTTTTCTTCCAGTCTCTTACGTTGGGCCGATATTGAGCAAAGTATTCATTTTTTTCAAAGCTGTTCTTTTAATGACCGTGAAAACCTAATATTAAAGTTGTTGTATGTGGTCTAATAGTTCAATGGCACGACAAACTCCCACAAATTCTTCATTTGCAACACTTCGACGGCACAGGTCACATCTCAACGTAGCTAGAATATTCTCGATGGGACTCAAATAAACAATTTGTTCAATATTGAATTGACAACTCGTTTCGAATGGTTTCCTCTTGTGCTTTGCGTGGAATCGCTTTTTTGGCTTTTGAAGTTCACATATTTCAAGCTGAGGTAACACAAAAATACATACAAGAAGAATTATTTCCCCAAAAATTTTGCTCCAGATTACAGTTTAAATTAATATCAATCTAGATATCCAAATATATTTTAAAGTCAAGAGACTCACAATCGGAAACAATGAATTTGAAAAAATGGCACAGATAGTACTTGTAAGTTAACGTTCAGTAGAGTTACTTCCTTATCATCTCCCTCAGGCTGGCTTGTTTTCCGTAAGTTCTATTCATGTCGTTAGTTACTTTTTGGATGGCTGTAGTCGACATTTGGTGGACGTCGTCACCCTGTACAGGTCGGTGAGACGCGTTTACACGACCCAGTTTCTTTTCTATATCTGTGTCGGAATTATACATTCCACTACGGTTTAAAGATTCAGAAAATCTAGCGTTCTTCCGATTTTCTACTTTTCCGCCTATTTCTGTATCACTCACTACAGGGTTATTAGGAAACTCTCTCAGTAGCTGAGCTTTGAAAATAACTCGTTCGCCCACTAATGGCTTATATTCATAGGACAAATGATTCGAACTAAAAGTATCCAACGTTTTTGCACGTTTTTGTGGTGGAAAGAACACGAGAGATCGTGCGTAGTTCTTACTAACGGCACTACAATCCGATCCTAAACACCGGTCATCCAATGAGTTAGACCCCATTTCATGTAGGTTTGTGCTGCTCTTGTAAAACCACTTCGGTGCCGGTTTCAGCGATCGCTTGAGATGCTCTGATGTATCAGCAAAGTCGTGCCTGTTCGTGGAGACGAATGCTGAGGAGGGCAGCGTTGAAGCCGGTGCTTGGAATTTCAGCGAGTTTCTCCTCTTTTCAGACACGGGTCTAAAATTGTAATTTGATCTTTTCACCTTTTCTGCCACTTTCGATTTGTTCTTATAGTCAAAGTTTGTGTCTGGAGCAAATGAAATTTTCACGGGAGAAGCTTTTGGTACGTATCTAACCACCGTATCCACCGGGAATTCTGTATTAGTGGGATATCTCACGTACACCGAGTCCGGGGTACTAGTATTTCTCGTTCCGGATTTCAAGTCAGCCGAAACTTGGTTGTATACAATTGAACTAGTCATTATGAATCCACGAACCTCTCAGTCTTTCATATGTTTAAAATCCATGCAGCTGGTAACTCTAACTAAAAATATACTTAGTCCGTCTATTACGATAAAGGCCTGCGAGTGTGTTGATACGCAGTGAAAAGAAATACCACCTTAAATGCATAAAAGATATCTTCAGGTGTACTGAAATGGAAAGCGCTGTTTGTCCTGATTAAAAGTGTTCATTCTTCGTCTGTAAAAAGGTAATTAATTTCCCTGCAGTGAAAGCTGCGGTTTCTTTCATTCCTTGCAGCGAGGGGTATCTCCAGATATTAAGTCGAGGAGATTTAATAAAGTATTAGAGACTGAATAAAAATCTAAATATTTTAAAACGCTTGAACATTCACTAAATAAATATTCGCTTTTGTTCTCAAATGAGATTAAGGGAATTTAGATATGCTTCAAACAATTAGCCTGGGCGACCTAAAGCCCGGGAGAGAGAAATAAAGGGACCAATCTGGGGTAACATACTTAACAACGTAATCTGCATGGCATTGTTACAAAGCAATACACAAAACATTCAATCATTTTTATTGTAACTCTTTATGTACCGTCCATTGAAGATTTTCAATAACGTGCACGATAAAATCTGTTCTCCAATCCAATTCACATACACACACAAAATAAAAAAAAAACGAAAAAAAATCGCACGCACAATAGCTTACAGGCAATAATCAGTCCACACTATAATTCACGCAGATTTTAAAATAATAAAAAAAAACTCAAATGCGTAAATCAATGATCAACATTTAACAAGAGTAACTTCGAAACTATAGTTATTAATATATTAATATATATTAATATGTCCAAAGTTCAAGATGTTATTTACTAGTATACAGTCCTCTTAATTTCTTACACTATTTATAGAATCATTTGATGAGAACAAACGAAATTAAATCTAATTAATTTTCCATTGAAGCATCATATATTATCAATATATGTAATGGTTAAAGTTTAAATTTTGATATGTTCCTCGTTATAGATTTAAACTCTTGATCAACTCTTAGAGAAAGTAGTTTCTATTGAGGATATAAGCGACTAAAGCGTTGCATGGCCGTTTCATTGGAATGGAACAGGTGAATCTGTCAACACATACTTACATTCTTCAAACACTAATGGACAATTCAATCATATCCGCATTTCCATTCATTTTCATGAAGACCCAAACTATATTTTGAACATTTTGGTCACATGCTTTACAATATTTGGGATAGTTTATCTCTCATTACAACCCTTTTCATTACATATCTCAAGCAAATAAGAAACTTTTATGTATGTCAATTAAAAAACGACATGTAGAGTACCACAAATGACTCCGCCACAAAAATATTACTTGTCTAGACTTCTAATTTTTGAACACATTTGTGGGGTTCACAGAACCAATATCTCTGAAATGTAAAGTTGGTCACAAAATAACACAGCAAGCACATTGCGAGTTTTCCTCCACCGGATTGTCGTATATTCGCATTTCTCCCTTACTGGTCAAAGTGGCTTCTTTCCTAGAATAGAATACCAAGTAAAAATCTCAAAGAAAACCTCTATGTTTTTAGAATTAAAGCTTTTATTAAAACATGGCTCATAAAGTGCATTCTTGGATTTTAGATGAATTTTTATCTACTGATAAAAAATCTCTGCATAGATGTTAAACGGATTTATAAAATTTTGGAATTGTTCAATTCGTAGACTTTCGTCAGTACCTTTACTAGTTGACATACTAGTAGTCTTTTTTTTATTCATTGCTTATTAAAGAAAATATCCTTTGCCTTAAATTGTAAACAGACAACTGCACACAACCCATGCCCGAATTTACTTTGTACTTATTGATCTATAGATGTCAATACCAAGGTCCCTTTCATTTAAAAGAATTATCAAACGTTTTCTTTCCTTTATATAACGATATATAAGATGTCTGAATACCTTGAGGCCTACATATCTATCCCTTTTACATCGATTTAAATCATTTAATTGGTTTATGTGTTGACCTTGTCTTTTTCCCTCTGAAACTACAGCTCTAAATCTTGAACTTTGCCCAGAATTAATAAAGTAAACGTACAATAATTCTAGGTTTCTGATTAATTAGGTTAATATTTGTTACCGTAAAAATATTGATACTCACTGCAATGCTTGTTTCTTTAATGTTTCAATTTTCTCTATTAAAAAAAATCATATTTTTTGTTTACATAATTGATGCAATTCATTTAGAAATGTTGTAAACTTTAGTGTATGTTCTTATAATATAGAAATGTATACTATAGATAAGGACGCTCTACAACATTTAAATTGATATAAAGAGCATGTATATGGACTTGAATTGTTGTTGTAATTATTATTTTATTAATAATACACACCCATATTCCTGATCCTTGTAACTTTCATATTCTCATAATCTTCACACTGGGGTATTTTATTGCTTCTATAAAGGTAATCAGAGAATCAACAGTAAACGGTTAGACAGTCATATTGGAAAACATGAAATTATGATTATAATACGGTGAAAAAAAAATAGTCCTTACTCTCTATTGCCTGCAACCTCCTGGCATTTACATTTAATGTTCGGATTGGCTAAAAATATATATGACTAAATTTATTTTGATCTCTGTTATTTAATATGTTTCATAGACATAATAAGAAGGGTAGAGTCAATGAATAATGTTCTAATTAAGATATTTTAAGTAAAATTTAAAATGTACGTATTCAGTTAACGTACTGCAATCTGTTTAGTCTTAAAGCCTCTTAATATAATGTAATATATGTACATAAGAGGCATATTCTCCAAGTTTTACCCTTGAAAATGAAACAGTACAATATACTTCTCTTCATTTTTACCATTTAATTGGCATTTAAGACATCTTTTGTCTGTCATTAGAATATACCCCCCGTGAACACCTCTCGAATTGTCTGCCTGGCTCGAACTTAGAAAAGAAAGAATTCGTTAGTTCATGTATAGTGCATTAAGTTGGTTACTTAAATAGAAACTAACAAAAATGAAATCTAATTTCGAGTACCTCTTATCTTTTGGAACATTTTCATAGATATCACCTGTAATGAATATTACACTGTGATTTCAAACGATCTGAAATCCCATGTAGATGAGATGAATTCAAATTTTAAAAAGCCTTTAAGAGACCAGGCCATTATGCAGTAACTAATCTTTTTCATAAATATAGAAATCTATAAATCATATAAACATCAATTAAATTACAACAGAATTATGCACATTGCAAAATTAACTTTAAAAAGTGCCTGTTTTGAGTCGTACCATCTTCCATATTAGCTCTTCATGCTGATATCCCTTCCCCTGTGTAAATAGCTTTCAATGTTTACAACAAACAGCTGTTTTCGTCCTAGAGTTCAATTTTGTACTTTCTTACAAATTTTGTTTCTTCGTTGACATTTTTCACACACATATATATATATGCCTGAAATAATAGTAAAACATATAAATAAAAAGGAACGACAACTCTTCTGGTTAGCATGCAAGAATATTAAGATTTTTTTTGAAAAACTGAATCATTTACTGAGCAAAGTAAGGAAACACTCTATAACCTGCATGTTATACACCTGTGTAAACCATGATGCCATATAATTAAGATGCTGCCTATTAATTCTTCATCTTTTATTAATATTGTTATTTTTGCATACATGATTTAGATATTTGGACAGATATTTACAATAATTTACACAGAATTTCTTTGAATATCGTCTTTTTTGTATATCGCAAATCAGGAAAACACAAAGTATTCAGAGTGTGTTATATAATGAAATTTGTTAATAGAAGTTCTTATCAATAATAGTACAAGACCAAACTGAAATCTAATAAAAAAATCAATGAGGTCTTTTTATTTTCCTTATGAATTATCTTATGTAATCAATCCGGATCAGACCTTATGAAATGGGTTGTTTTGGCCAGGACAGGAAGTGATCCAAAATTCAAAATACCAAATGTACAGAAAAACAGTTGGTGTTGCTAAAACATGTATCTAGTTTTTCTATTATCATTCGATATATACACGGCGATCTACATGTATAATATAATTCAACGTCACAGTGTGTTATAATTTTGTGTTGTTTAGACATATTGTTCTTACATTAAAGATCAAGATATAAATAAATATATATATCAGTAATTTTCTAAAAAACTTAATACGAATTTTGTTTCTTGTAGTTTAATTTTTCTTTGACAATAAGCAAGAAATTCTTGAATGAAACTGAAATCTACATACCTTGATTCCAAATGCGCTTTATGTAATTTGTAGAATTTATTTTTCCACTTGATTTTTAAAGCATATGTTGAAAATTTATATACTTCCGGATGATAGTGTTGATAAGTCGAGTGAACATCGAAAAATCATCTCAATTTATTTTATGTCGGAAAACGGGAAATGAACGACGGGGAAGTGATTGAAACGTGATCTTGATTTTCCTGAAATTGAGAGATTAAAGCTAATTTAAGTTGGGGAAAAGCTGGATTAGTTTCACATATTTAAAATAAAACTTTAAAAAAAATAATTATGGTTATAATGATTAAAATGGTATAACATTTTTAAGAATAATGAGAAGATATTTTTACGAAACATTAAACGCGAACACTGTTGTTTGTTGTATAAATTTCCGACTTTAATCTTGAGTATTGTGATAAGGTACATATTATAAGGATAACAAACACCAACGGGAAATACATGTAATTAAAAACATTTGCATATTTCTTCATTTTCTGCCAGGTTTCATGCGAACTTATGATTAATTCCAGTCTTAAGAATACCAGGCGCGTTGGTAAATGTTATGGAGATATTATTACAAAGACAGTTTTGATCCACAGCATAAGATTTTCCAATCTCCAGCAAGCTTTGTGTCAAGTGTTCGTATATCTTACATATTTCGTCTGTTCTATTTCCTTTATATATTAATCAAAAATCAAAAGAAAAAGTATCAAGGACTTAGGTTATAACGTTATAACACATGGGTTAATAAAAAAATTATAGTAAATACTTAAATCTTTGAACTATTTCTCTCAAATAAAACTTGGATTCACTGCTAAATTTTGTATATAAATCAAGACCCTATATGATCAGGTGGACTAATTTATTGTGTGTGTTTAATTTTTTATAATATATATATATATATATATATATATATATATATATATATATATATATATATATATATATATATATATATATATATTGTCTTCAACAGATATTAAGTAAATAGAAAAGAATATGAAGATTTAATGGAACATAACTTTGAATAGGATACCTGCATTGTTTAATGTTTGTTATTTATTAACTTTTTGTTTTGTCCAGTTGTTTTATGTTTGCTGAAGGACTAATTGTTTAATAAATATGCACATATACGATGTATATCAAAGATCAAGTCATTAAACTTTAATTAAGGAAAAAGGAAAGGAATATGATAGAGAAAGAGTCATTGCAAAATACTACTGTTACACCGTTCGTGTGTCGACTCCTAACGATATTTACCTGCCAAAAACTACATGTGCTAAATCAACTTATCTTCATGCAAAGGGGCCGGGGCATTTCCGGATTTCCCCCCGCGCTGTGAGTAAGAACGTTCGTCCTATAAATCTGGCCAGTGTCAGGTCGGTATTGGAAGTATCATTGGTCCCGCTGTCAACCATCTTGTTCAGGGTCAAATAGGTCATAACACTTTGACCGAGAAAAAAAGTCCAGCGTTAAAAAACATCCCGAAGGCATATGTTCATTTGACGTCGCGAAGCGATACACCGAACCTTTGTTAAAAAGATGTATCTATATAGTAAAATACTTAATCATTCGCCTTGTTACGTAATGCAGCGCAATCAAAAGTGCATGGAAGAGACTAGGCTCACCTTGTCATAAAGAACTATGTAACCTTTCTTTCCCAACTCTTAGTGATACATGCTTATACATATATTTACCGTCCCAACAGACACGTACATGTATATACCGTTATATTATAGTTTTCGGCCCCCTTTATCGGGATGGGGCTGGGTCGGGTGTATATAGAAGTTGAGATTTAGGAAGATGGTTTGTCTTTTCATTCTCTAAATCATAAGTGCTGACTCTAGGTAAATGGGGTTCCGGTAGACTAAGAAAAAAAATCATTTACAGGTAAGCTAAAGTCTGTTTTATAACATAAATCAATGATATATCATTGTCTATAATAAAGTAAGATATGTCACTCGTTATCCGGTTGATAATTTCATAATGGTGGCTTAGTGCAAGGAAATATACCATTGGTTATCCAAACCTTGTTCGTGTTGGGTAAAACTCTCAAAACGTGGGAGTTCGTTTAAATAACAATATGCAGTTTATCTGTCCTAAAAAAAACAAACCAGGAAAATAATTATGTTTTAAGAGCCTATTTTAGCATTTTATCGAATTCATATTTAAGGAATCATTCTTTGAGTATTATGAGGTGATAATTTTGGTCGGGGCGTGATCAAATCCAATAAAGCCCGAAGAGCTTTATGATAGATTTAATCACGCCCCGACCGAATTTATCACCTCATAATATTCAAACAATGATTCCTTATTACTTATATTTACATTATTTTAAGCCATCGTACAATTAAATATTTAAATATAAATAAGCAAACCCCGGTGGAGCCTCAATTTGGCGTCATTTGAAGTTATGGGTTATATAGTACAAAATCGATACGTAGTGTTATCCCAGGCAAGACATTGGAAAATGTAAATATTTTGAATTAATAGCACAACCTCTGACGGCTAGTGTGAATGTATATTAATGATGACGAAAAACACGTAACTTACGAAAGTTATAAAATCGCATCAACGGCTGCACGGAAATTTAGAATAAAAAGCTGGCGTAGGTCGTATCTTTCGGTGTAGAACTTTGTATAATACCCGGTCTTGTTAAAGAATGGTCAGTAAATTGATGGCAAGGTCATTTAGACTAACACAATTTAAGTGTCTTGTTTAGCACTTTACCGGCGTAGGGATGAGAACTGTGAGGTATCTTTATCAGGCCAACAAACTCCAAGCGAAGAAAAAAATGACGAATTGACGTGATATTAGATCAATCATTTAACAGAAAATAGAGCTTTCACTGACTCAGATTATAAATTATGACTAATAAAATAAATTTAATAGGTTTGAAGATGATTGCATAGTCTCATTGTTGACCATCTAAAAATAGACCTGGAACAATTTGAATGAAAGCGTTCTGTGTCATGAAGTACATTTTTAAACAATTTGAATAATTCTATGAAACAACATTTTTACAGTTCCGGGTTTTATTTTAATATAATAAGCTCCAGTCGGGAAAAACATTACAAATTTGTCGCAAAATTATATCTTATTTTAGTATGTCAATGATCGAATAGGCGTAATCTCTGTCAGTTAAGTGTGAGAATGTAGACAGCTATGAATTGACGTTTGGTGTCACCATCATAGGGACTTATCGGTACTACCATTATTCCAAACACGGGGTGTTAGCCGAACGAGTATGAATATTATACAATTTCTTCTCTTCATCAAGTATAAAGACAAGACTTTATTTTTATCCAGTGACATAATTTCTAGGTGTAGAACTGCGGGAATAAAAATGAATGCAGTTTGAATAACGACATGGGTTCTTTATGAGACAGCTCTTAGGTCGGTTCCAGTAAACATTGACGCACTCACGGACTATACTGTTGTAGTTTACGTTTGTCTAAACCTGATTTATGTATTGTATGGTCTATTTTTGTGCGATGTTATTTATAATTATGGTATAATTAATTCAAAAGTATGTTTACATATAAATGCGCATTTGCATATTATATCGCTATTAATTCTCTTTTTCTCGGTTTTTAAAGCGGTTTCTCATTTGAAAATTCAAATAATGAAAGAACTCGGTTTTTTTTTTAACAAAATTTAATAAATATATAAACTCAACAAAATCATAATCAGTATCATCAAGTAGATTTCAATTCAGAAAAAAAAATCCATGAGATAAAATATAATTGCAATCGTAGACAATTAAATAAATAATCCAAACAACAAAGTATACAAAAAATAATGAAGTTGTAGTCTAGTATAGTCTTTACTGGGAACAACGTTACATTCTTCTCTATATTCTTTTCATTTATTTTCTTAAACTATATATCGGGTCACTTCTAGCTCTTTATTCTGGTTTGCGCTGGTAAGATAATATTCGTCAAATTTCTTTATTATCTATTGAGCTTGTGCTTGATTTTTCAAGCAGCCCCACTGACGGGCAATTTTTCCATTGCCAAATCCATGGTTTACAGAGACAGCCATACGAAACTTACTCATGCTCATGAGCATCTCTTCTGCTCCTCGTCAACAATACTGCCCTAAGTTGATCCCCAAACTCTTGAGGACATGGCAAACGCAGACAATACTTTTGCACTTCAGGGCAATTTATAAATTATTCCTGCGTAAAAACTATTCTCATCTCAGCTATTGTCAGCACGGGCACATCTTTGTTCCCTGCAGTTGGCCCGCCATTCCCCTTGTAAAGAGTCACACATTTGGCACAAAACATCCGCGAGTAGCACCACATGGAATGTATAGTCCCTGTCTTTCACCGGCTTTTTGGCACTCTGGGCCGACCTCTGGGTATTTGTTGCTGTCCTAGAGGATTCAACAATGTTAGACAGTTTGTCGATTTTTCTTCTGATCACAGGATTTTGTACAGTTCTACGTAGAGGCGGCAGTTTGGCCATTAAGGCCTGACTGTACTTTGATCTCGCGCTCGCAGGTATGCTTCTCGCATTCCATTGTCTGGAAGATGGCTGAAGAGTTCGTTGGGAACCGCTGTATGTTCTCCGCCTCTGGGATGGGTTGGAAACTACTGAGAGTTGCGGAGATCCCGAGGAAATCTGTCGTATAACTGCTAAGGGAAAGATGATAAATATTTTAGTCTAACCGATTTCTTTTATTTTTGTGATCACTGATTTAAACACAAATTAATGAAAAATAATAAAAATAGTGGACAGAAGTTCAAATAATAACATCAGTTAAATGGTTGGGTTTTTCGCAACATGTAAATTTTTCTTACCTCGTCTTGCACTTGCATTTGGCTTAATGTGGAATCCAGAAGCTAGGGTAACCATCCACACTAAGCACAACAGAGCCAACTTCATTTGCTTGTACAAATCCATTTTGGGTGAAATGAAATAGAACAATTCAAAACAGCTGCTCTCACATTGCCTTTGTTTTAGGATGATTGAACCGTCCTCTCTGCAAGTTCTGGACAGCCAAAAAGGTCGCGGTATCGACGACAACTGCACCGCGGAGATTTTATGGTCTCTCCCGTGTAACAACTGACACCTTTATCACAGACTGGGGTTCAAAGGCAGGTGATTTTTTTTCTCGGCCTCTCAGCAAAACGTTACGAAAGATCATTGCCCGGCATGTCTATATTAGTCAGTGATCCATTTTCAGCCAGCTATACTTATTTTTATATCTGTATCTGTGGGTACAGCGGTGTATATATGCCTTCTAGACAGTTTGCTATCTCATTCATAATAAACGGCTTGACTCATTAAAATTTTGAACATGCTATGTCGTCCAAAAAGTAGGAGCTCTTGTTGAAATGACATTTCCTGAAGGCTTACGAAACAAAGACGTCTGTCGTTGCCAGTTACGCACACAAATTTGTATCAGTAAATTTAAATAATTTTTTTTAATGAATTGATTTGTAATAAAACAATGAATTGCGGAAGGAAGTTTGTTCTCTCTTATATACATAAGGACTGATGCACGCGCGCACAGGTGTGATGCAATGCGATTCGAGATTTATTTCAAATTTTGATGATATAAATTACGTGTCAGGAGAGGCGTTGGGGGTTTTTTTTTTAATAAAAATAATTGTTCAAAGAATATGAGCGAATAAAACGGTACAACTCCCTTTGGTTTCTCAGAATAGTTAATTACGCTTATAAATCCTGGAGTTAATTATTCTAGCTGAGAATCGGTTCACCTTAATCGTAAAATTCTACAAGTTAATTTACTGCTTCATAAAAAAAATGAAATAATTTAAGTGCATAATTTTAAACAACGGTCTTTTTGATAATTTTAACAAATATGAAGGAAAAAAATATCAAGTTTTGGTAGTATTAAACCCTTAAGAGAAAGAGTTGATCATTTTATTTATTTAAGGTTGTATAGGACACCTGTCGATGTAAATGTGTATAAAAGTAAATTATAAACAATATACTTTCACGGGTTTAGAATTTTCAAAAACAATAATTGACCAAAAATTATATTTTAAATTTTTTTGGAAAGGTGAAAAATTATAATAACACCAGCGGGATTCGATTTAATGCCGTACATGTATATTCCTTGGTAACGCTCTAGCCCATTGCGCTACGCTGTTAAGCAACAATTTTGGAAAAGGAAACATTTCTAAAATTATAATTGATTTTATTGTTTATTTCGATAGTAAGTACGTCATAATATGGAGGTGTCTAATACCACCTTAATGCCCGGGGCGTTAACCAATGAGCCAGTAAAGTTTAAAAAAAATAATAATAATTGATTTTTGAAGCTAAATAACTGTAATTTTTTCTATTAGTTTCTAAAAATGTTTGAACGATGTGTTGCAAAATGTTATCTTAATGTAAAGAAGTTATCGCTCCAAGCTTTTATTTATGAAATTAGTTCTTTTTCCATTATTCTGAAAGTTAACCATGACAACGATATGAAAATTAGAGCATGCATTCACTTTTAAACGTATTTATTTAATATAGGCATTGAAGATTATAACAAATAACACTGTTTGAAGATCATCTAGATGTTTGTTACGTTAACTCAAAACTAGATGTAAGCGTTTTGCATTTCGGATTCAGTTTTTCATTGCATCCTTTGTCATACCAAAATCAACTAGTTTCAGGATAAATCTTTGATAAAAAATCGATGACACCGTCAAGTATAACTGGAGTAGGACAGAGTATTCATCTAACCCCACTGTGTTGACCTAGTTTCGGTTTTTTTTCGCATAGCGAAGAACCATTTGGTGGTCAGTAGACATCTTCTTGGACAGCCTGCAACAGTAAAATATGTCAAAAAATCAATCCTGTCTGATTTTATAAATGGCGTAAATCTGCCGATTGAGGTGAGTACAGTATATAGCTCATTAAAACGGTTCTTAATGGTGACAATGTCAAGTGCAGGGTTACAAGTATTGCTGTCAAACACGTGTGTCATTTATGGCTACCTTAAAGACAACAAACTGGATTTTATGGTTAATTTAGATTTTTATCCTCATAAATGCAGGCTTGTGCAAGGTACACCTGTCATGTTTTAATTTTATTTTCTTAAATATAAACTGCGTTTTCGAATAATTTCTTCGTCGGTGACTTAATAATTAAGCTCTTCCATAACAATACGGACCAGCCAGCTTTTTTTCTTTATTGACCAAAGGAGCCATGTGAACATCAGTACTATTATAAATTTGTGTAGCATCTAATAAAGTATTCAATATAAATAATTGGCATTTACTAATATGTGTTCCAAAATAACATAATTTACAATATAGTACAAAAGTAACGATACTTTTTCTGCTTTAATTATGGTTGATATGTCCTATAGTAAAATCATCTTTTTACATGACAATTACAAATATTGATTCTAAAGAATCGGTAAAGGCCAATTATTTGTTCATGACATACTTTTACATGTAAATCTAAAAAAAATGACTCATTGCTCTAAAGACTTTTATATATCTCTGCAACTGCAATATAGTAAATACTAAGTTTATTTGATATATTAAAATTGATATTTTAAATGCCAAGTTTACTATATAATTATATTGAAATGAGTTACTACTACATCATTATAGTCGAATAATTCTATAATCCTTTTTTGTTTAGCATTTATAGCTGGTGCGGATTGGTGGTTTAATTTTAAAAATGCATCTTAGATCTTAGTACCTTTAGCCTTTTCTGACATTGGGCTTTTTTTCTGGGCTTGTTTTATAGAATAGTGAGGGTTAAATACAGGTGATCTTCAATTAAAATAAAACAAGTACCAGTTGCCAATTAGCCCTGATACATAATAGTAGTTTTGGGTAGAAATTGCCATATGTTCTTATATACGTCTCAAAGTCATATGTATACATGTAGGTCCTACGTACTTGTAATTGAAGGCAGACTCAATTACAAATTACTTCCAATTACTTTGAAAAATGTAATTTATTACACTCAATTACAAATACTTTTTTCAATTACCCTATCCGTGGTTGGCAATTAAATGTCAAATTTTCCCTTAAATATTTTTAGAGGTCAAGATCGTTGTTGTATTTACATTTCTTTACATGTATGTGTTTATTGTTTTACAAATAAATAGATCCCCATTAGTCTCTTGAGCACCATATCGTTGAGTTGAAGGTCGTGACTTCTGAGTTCAAGGTCAACGTCATTGTTCTCAGCAAGTTAACAAGTTGCAAAGCATCGATTGCTGCTAGTATTTTGATGCCACAATATGCATGAGGATTTTTTTTGCAATTTTTTTAATTTGTTTAATTTATTGCAATTTGTTGATATCACCGACGCATTTCAAAAACATATTTTCCAGGGGGGGGGGGCCGAGTCATCTTTCCGATAATTTTACTATGTAAATTTAATAACTTCTCATTTTCGCCCCCCCCCCCCGGCCCCCCTCTAGATCCGCGCATGACTATCAAATATAGTTTTTAAATGGGTGATATCAACTTTTGGCCTTTGATACAGTTATCAGTGTACATGTATCCTTTTATGAATAGATATATCACCTTTTTATTTTGAATTGGTGACGTAACACATTAGAGTAAATGATATCACTTATTAGAAAAGGGGATATTACAAATCTAGCAAAAAATAGTTGTTAGCATTTTTCGAATAGTTATATCACTTATAACTTATTTAAATGGATGATGTCACTAAACTCTCGGATTCCGTGAATTAATTTATTTCACGTTTTCATAAAGGTAATTCAAGTATTAAATTATAAAATGGAACACAGCAGCTCCCCATCTAAATCAATCACATCCTATAAACATACATGTACATGGATGATTATTTTTATTCACTGAATTATGGAGAGCGTCGTATCATTTGTCAAAATGTTATAAATACCTATTCGACACAGGCGCTTGTTTCATACAGGAGGTCTATTAACTATATACAATAAGATGGAGACCTTGTGTTATTGTATATAGTTAATAGACCTCCTGTATGAAACAAGCGCCTGTGCTATTCGATTTTTTTTTCTGGCAATTCGGTTTTATGGCACTCAACATGATTTGCGTGTACATTAATAGACAAGAATATATCTTGAAATGAATTTATTCAAAACATATGATTAATTTCTTTCAGTGTGAATACATGTAGGAATAATAAATAAAACAAACACACAATATAAATTGAAATGTATTCAACTATAAATACATGTACTATTTTATTCTGAAATCATAATTAAATTGATTAAACAAATCAAACAAAACAAATAAATAAATCTAAGCGAAATTATCCGTTAGCAATGATAAAAATTCGCGAAATAAAATATTAAAAACGGTAAAATATCGCTCTATTACGTACACTACAAGGCGAAAATTATTTGAACGGGTTGTTTGAAGAATATAATAGTCACGTGATTGTCATGTGATTGCCAACAACAAAAATGGACGCTCGTGATTGACATCCAACTTGTATCGCGATATATCTCGCTGAAGTATGGAGAGACGGCCACTGCTTGGGGCCAATAACGGGTGCCAAGTAGAGGATGAAACATTAACCGAGAAAGAAATTGACGCTATTGTGACAGTCACGCCTGAACGGGTAATTTATTTCTTCATGTTCAGGGGCTTAAAATTGTGTAGGAAAATAAAAACATCGTTAAAATAGTGGGGTACCTAGGAGGAAAAATAACAAGGGAGGACGCCATATTAGATACCGTCTCGCTTCATCAGCTTATTTCTCATTTAAATTGTTAAACTAGATATATAGGTCGTATTCTCTTTTGAGAAACCTACATCCACTTCTCTTCGCAAGCCCTCATACTTTGATTCTGGAAAACGTGTAAATGTCGGAACCGAAGATGGTTTACGCTTCGACCCATGTTTCGACCCCAGTTTCTCTGAATTTTAGTAACAGACCTATAATTTCCTCATTTTAAACATGAATACACACATATATCACAACTTCTACATCCCAGGTTTAAATTTTTTGCCTGTCCACTTCTCTAAAGAGGATACGATGGGCAGATTCGTATTCCTTTAAAAATGATTCTTCTTTGAGATATCAACTTCGGTTAGTTCTTTTTTACACCAACGTTATTAAACTTCTTGATTTTTCGTGTAACAGTTAAACATTCAAAATCGACAACTCCTTGGCTTCTGCAGAAACCGAAAGTACAGCACATGAAATCAGGATTGGGAAAACCAAGGAGTTGTCAATTTTGGGTGTTTATAGGTTCATTTTTCAACATGAATATTGATCCCGGGGTGCTTTTTCAACATTAAAAATTGAGACCAAAAGCCGTGAAATTTATACCCAGGGTCATTTTTCAACAGCTTGAAACAATTTTTACTAATCTATGATGACCTCAACACATTGAAAATTGACCCCAACTGCAGGTTTTTTTAACTGTCTTTGTACTCTATATGGGATTTAAATGTATTTACTTGAAAATTGGTCCAATACTTAATATGGCGACATGGCTCATTTTTTTTTCACTTGTCAATTACAATCATATGTGAATGTGATTGAGACTAAGAACTTGGTATCTTGTTATATAACTTTGTAAATCAACTCAGAATATGACCATTTAGTTCTGAATTGAGGGGTTGGGATGGAATCTGGCTAGCACTTTTTTGGAAATATAATTTATTTTTATTCCTTCTTGGGTCAAAATTCTTATTTTGAATATTGGCCATGTTATGACACTCACAGAAAATATGGTGTCTTTATGCTCAGATATTCTTGCTGGCTAAAAAAAAAGGGGGGGGGGGGGTTTAAAATGTACCAGGAAAAAATACAAATTAGCTGCAGGTCTGTAGCTCCTGGTCTGAAAAGGTTAGGATGGACCACCTGGGAACTACAGATCCATAGTAAAATAATGCAATTTACTGCAAATATTGTCAAACAAATACCAGTTGTTAATATAATTATTCTGCAAATCACTAAAACTTTATTCCAAGAAGCTAGGATAGTTATAAATCTGACAGCATAATAAATGAACAGTTGTCATAATTTTATCTGAGAAGTTGTTATCAGTTATTATTATATTTATTCAACCTAACATTTAACAAAAATGTCTCATAAATTTGAATTCATATACCAGCCGTTAAAATAATTTTTCTGCAAAATCGCTAAAACTTTATTCCGAGAAGCTAGGATAGTTATAAATCTGACAGCATAATAAATGAACAGTTGTCTTCTTTTTATCTGACAAGTTGTCAGTTATGATATTTATTCAACCTAACATTTAACAATAAAGTCTCATAAATTTTAATTTATAGCTTGCTAAATAAACTGAATTAAATGATGAATTATTAGCCACTGATCTCAATTTGTCAAAATAATAATGCATCAGATTCAGAAACAAAAACAACACTTTTTCTTTGGTGTGTTAGGGGGTATTGGACATTTTAAAACATTAGCCTCTTTTCTGCATATGCATAATATTAAAAGATTAAAATAGATTCTTAATTGTTACTTTAGAATCAAAAACTTCTTAAACGAGATTTAAACCTTGAAAAATCTACAGAGAGAATACGCCACCTACCCATACCCCTACGCATGATCCTCTACTAAGAGCAATATGAGCTACATTTCTCATCTGCAAAGGACGAGTGCACTTATGGGCCCCAGTAAAAAGTGAAAAAAATAAAGATTCAAATTAATTATATTTTTTTACCTAACATCACCTATTGATATCTAATCCATAAGAATCAACAAGTTTTAGTGCTGAATTTACTGTATATAAAAAGCACGAAGCTTTACAACAAAGTAGGGGTCAGCCGACACTCGTGATTTTGTATAGAAAATTGAGGATGGGCAATCATTTCAAAGCCTTTGTTTACTGTCAGCCTAACCGAGTACAAACTTATGGAAAAGACAAAATGCGCATTATACATTTAGAAAACTCCTGTGAAAATAAGAAGTTTGTACATGTACTACATTAGGCTGGTACCTAAAAAATGAAAAACATATGAAAATTTCAAGGTTTTTCCTATAGCAAGCGAAAGCTATTACCTGCATGACCCATGTTTGAACCCATGCATGGAATAAATTATTTCAATCACGTGGGTTCTATCCAGGTAGACGTTTGTTAAATGTGCTCACTATTAAACATTGACATGTTTTTAATTGCTTTCCATCAACTTTGTATGGTCAGGAATGTTTGTTTGATCACTATGGTAATATGCAACTTCAAAGCTTTATTTGATTTTTTTTCAGACTTAAAATAATGCATAAAGTATAATCGATCCACCAACAGAATAATGTTGATTTAAATGTCTCCTCCTTCTGATTTAAATAGACACAATTCAAGTGGGTTCGGTTCAATTTTTCCGGATTTAGATTATTTATAGGCATTTTAAAATCCTCATTTTTTTTAAACTGTATGCTAATTTTGGTAAATTAAAGCGTGCATATAAATCAGAAGTATCCATCAGTGCTTGAATATTACGGGAAAAAAGCAATTTGTTGATATTTTCTACATAAAAATGGCACTGAAAAAGGGCCCATTCTCTATAGCTTAAGTGCACTTGTTCTTTTAATTTATTTAAAATTGTAATTTATCACTTCAGTGACAAAAACAATTATGGTTGATGTACTTTTAATGAGAAAAGTCGTTTAGAGACTAAAATTGAAGCAGAGTTACCGTACATTATTTTCATCCTGTACAAAAATTAGGTTGCTATATACCATATATTCCATTATGCAGATTTTCTATTCCTAGAAAAATTAACGATTTGTTTCACTCTTGTTCATCATAAATACTTAGTTACATACATAATCAGCATAATAACTTCATAGCTAAACAAAATGCTGAAAAATCCCTGTTTTTCAAGATGCATATACAAGGTATAGATACTTTAGCACTGTGCAGGAATGAGCATGCATAAAAATTACATCCATCATGCCTCAAACCTTTAACATTTCCGATATAACTATATATTACAAATTTTAAGAAAATGAATTTTAAAAATGATTGCTAACAGACTGTTCTCTTTCGAGAATTGGACACTTACCCCTTCCCTAAAGATAATTTACATCCCTCCAGCATATATGAAAAACATATATATCTGAACAACATGTAAATTATCAACATGTAAATAGGATATTGTGTAACTATGTGTACAACAATATTTATTGATGACATGTATAGATATTATTTTGAAAATATAAATATCACACAAAACATAGCGATTGTATGCAAAAACTACACTGTATTTACATATTTTAAGGTTTATTTTTAATAATTCAAAGATTTTTACATTATATAATCAGTGTGTATTTCCCCTTATGTTTGCATTGGAAATCTGCGATGTTCAGTTTCCTGTGAATACACTTAGCCTATTCCTGCGCCATGAGCACAATTATAAATGTCATCATCATACGTTTTGAGTATATTTATAATTATTATTGTAAGATTAAATGAAACTTTCAAACTTACATAACCAATTTGATGTGTACTTATGGAACTCCTCAACTGCCATATGTGGATGATTTTCATTATTTGATGATACTTTAACATTACATGTTGATACTTTAACATTACATGCTGGTAATGTTGAAGTATCAGCATGTAAAGTATCAGCATGTAATGTTGAAGTATCAGCATGTAATTTTAAAGTATCAGCATGTAAAGTATCAGCATGTAATATGTTGAAGTATCAGTATGTAATGTTAAAATATCATCATATAATGTTGAAGTATCATCATAATTATTATGAAGATTATCCACATTAGGCAGTTGAGGCGTCCCAAAAAAATAATCATCATTTATTTCATTTATAAAGTTTGAAGGATAAATAACACTTTGATGATGAAAAAAATACTTTGAGGCTAAGGATCGGAAAGCCTTAATATGGCTGTTCCATGTATGTTTCATATCCCTGACTAAGAGCGTATATAAAGCGACGATACACAAATACTTCATACGTCAAATAAATATTAATATGAATATAAATATAAGCATTGAATGCTTATATTTGGATGTTGTCGGCCTTATAACAAATCAAGGCTGTGCAGACTATATATATAATTATCATATCAATTATCATAATTATCATGCCATGCTAACGCGCGGCATTCAATTTGTCAGCACAGCCTTGCTGTGTTATAGGACCAACAACATCCAAAAATAAGCATTTAATGCTAAAATGTTTCCTGTTTTCGGCAGACTGTTTTTTAGTTAAAATTGAGACAATAACTCATGT
Organism: Magallana ariakensis; assembly: GCA_020458035.1. NCBI lineage: Eukaryota > Metazoa > Mollusca > Bivalvia > Ostreida > Ostreidae > Magallana > Magallana ariakensis. Next base: position 41,947,379 of record CM035814.1, on the reverse strand, counting down.
AAACATTTATATATAAATCTGAAGAACATCTAAGAATGAACAGACTGTAATATTTTAAAGCAATATGAGCTGATATTTTTAGAATTTTATTTTGCTGCAAAAACCTGCTAGTATGATAAGTCTGCATGTAACTTAAACTTTTATGATTTAAAATAAGATTTGAAAAAAATCATTATTTTTGTCAGAGGAAAGATTTCTCTTCTAAGGAATATATAGCAGATCAATTTTTGTACAGGATGACAATAATTCAATTTTGCTCCAATTAAGGCTTCTTAACGGCCTTTTCCACGATAATATGGCTAACAGAAATTTAAAAACCATGATATTTTTTGTCATTTTAATAGAAAAAAACATTTTTGTAAAAAAAAAATTCATCATGAAAATTGCTGTTCATATTGCTTTAAATGAATTAATCAAAGACATAAATGTCAATATGTGTTAATTTATGTTGTTGAATTTAGAACCAGTTTCAGGATCGAAATTCCATGAATGATGATGTACGTGGGTCAATTCTCAATTGACTAGGGTCTTTATTCAACACCTTTGGTCTCAATAAGCAATGTTGAATAAATGACCCCCGGATCAATAATCAACCTGGGTCATAATTTTTCGTTACACCGGACCAACATCGGTTCTAAACTTAAAAAGAAAATTAAACTTGAAGTGGGCTTGAACAGGGCAAATATTTCTAAATTCCTTAAGTATGTAATTTTTTATGACTGATTATCATTGTTGAAATAAATTCAGCATCTTGGATTCAAGTTTTAGCATGTGTCCCCATGTACCGTATGTATATATATTCATTTATCAGGCACCTGCAAAACTAATATTTTCAATTGTTTCAGAATTTCACCAGAAGCCTTGCATTAGCTATAGCAGCATGTGTGTGTGGCTCGTCCTTCATGTTGGGCTACAACACAGGAGTTGTCAACACACCAGCAACAGTAAGTCCGCAGTTTGTAGCTAAAACGGTCCGTTTGTGTTGAAGGTGACAGATTTGATCCTCAGAATCAAACAGTACCGTATTATCATTGAAACTGCCCGGTAATGCAAATTCTCAATCCAGAATAATATTTGTTCATTTTATAATCTTTTACCGGTACACTAAAATGATACATGTTATTCCAGTGTTTTAGAAGTACAAGTCTATGTTTTTTTCTTTTTAATGTAGATAATAAAAGATTTTTACAACACAAGTTACCACAGAAGACAAGGAAACAACTCCTCAGAGTACCTCACTACTACAAGCATCTCAATTCTTTGGGCCACTACTGTCTCTATTTTTGCATTGGGTGGGATGATTGGGGGGCTCAGTGCAGGGTATTGGTGCAACAGATATGGAAGGTACATCAAATTTCCTCCTAGATACCAGTATTTCAAAGAAAACAGAAAATCTACACAATTTCATTCAAACATGCCATTCTTTAGTTTTTGTGATTATTTTCTTTTATTTTATTGAGAGATTTAGATTCAGTTAGATTTTTGATGCTTGAGAAATGTACAAAAATCATCTCTTAATATTATAAGGAATTCTTTGCTGTTTCAGAAAGGGAGCCTTATTAAGAAACAACCTGTTGCATTTAGTGTCTGCTGCACTGATGTTTTCCTCTCGTTTTGCGTACTCCTATGAAATGATGATCGCTGGACGCCTTTTGGTTGGTGTTTGTGCAGGTATATTTACAGTTGTAGTTTAATCTTATATTGTGAACATGGAAATTCAATTCTTACTCCAAATATGTGAGACTAAAATATTTGTCTAAATATTTCCCTGCAGATTGACTATCTTGCATTATTGTGTATGAGAGAAACACATTCATATTGATGAAATAGCATACATCTGTATTCATTTTTCATAAAAATCTTGTTAACTTCCACAGATCATGATGATTTTTTTATGCATCATCTTGCATCATTTTGCTTTACCATATCTTAATTTCATTATTTCTCCTTTAATTATTTGATTATCTTTTGTGTGAAAGACAACAACAGAATGTCTCTGCCCTGCTAGACACATGTTCATGAATTCTGATTTTATTATTACAGAGGCCTAAGGCATACTCCATTGTCAATGCATTTATCTTTTCAAATTTTTTTTTGCAGGAATAAACTCTGGGGCTGCCCCTCTGTACCTCTCTGAGATAGCTCCGACCTCGCTGAGGGGGTTTGCTGGGGTCTTCAATCAGCTCGCCATCACCTCTGGGGTGCTGGTCTCACAGATTCTGGGGCTGGATTTTGTCTTGGGTACTAAAGATCTTTGGCCATATGACTTGGGTAAATAAACATGTACATGTATTTTGAGCTGTATTATATTTTTCATGATTTTTAAATAATGAAAATAATTTATAAGATGCATAGTTTTAAAAATTTTGTGAAGTACAGTTGAACCAAGTTATTGCACATTGGTATATTGAATATGATATATCATTTAGTGATTTAGAAGTCCAAATCACTGTTTCTTTTATGTAATGCAACCTCTGTATCTCAAATCTTTACATGTATATATACATTGTTTATCTTAAAGTTTTAACTTGGTCCAATAGATTTCTAGATAGCAAGGTTTTAACTGTAACTATATTTTATCATTAATTTCAGTTTTATTAAAATGATTGCAATAAGATTAAATGGCAAGAAGTTTGAGTCCCTGCCTTTTTTTTTTTTATTTAAAGGTGCGACTGTTATACCGATAGCTATCATGCTGTGTTTGCTTCCTTGCTGTCCAGAATCGCCACGGTTTCTGATGCTTGTTACAATGGATGAAGATGAGGCTGAAAAAGGTCAGAGGGCAAAATATACTTTCTGATCAAAACTGTACAGTAGATAAATGTTAAACCGTTTTGAGATTAATGTGTAGATCCAACAATGTGTATGTATTATTTGTCACTTTTTCAAATCTTGTTTTTTACATGTATCAAATTCTGAGTTAGATGTACCTGTAAATTATCCCTTCTCTGCAATATATTGCTGACCTTAGGGTGGTTTATCTGTCTCATAAATCGAATGAATCTTTACATGAGAATTACTGGTTCTCATCTGATTGTTTACTCGGTTCCACAGCTCTCATCTGGCTCAGAGACACTGATGATGTAGGAGAGGAATTGGAAGAGATGAGGAGTGAGGCAGAAAAACAGAAGAGGATGCAAAAGGTGAGAATACATGACTGTTGCTAAATGAGACCTCTGGATAGAGAACATGAGTTGTTGTGCTATGATATTTAAAAGACAAGTTTAGGTTGGCTAGTGAGGAGTATATTGTAGTAATCTAATTTCTTTCAAACTTTGTGGTATATTATTTGACTGTAATGGTACAATGACATTCTGATGACTACCGGTAATTATTCCAGGAAGATGAGAGATCATCGAGCCCTCTTAAACCAATGGTTATTATAATGAACACTGCAAATTAAGTTAATTAATAGCAAGAAAAAAGCAGATTCAATGCAGAATTCTTTTTATTTATGATTAATGAAACTTGAACAAGGAAAATACCAAAGTTTATGCTATATCATAAGCATAGAAACGTCAAAGGTTAGATTTGAAATATCGATAAGATAGTGGGCAATCACCATTTTGAACTCCATTGACAGCAATAAGGAAATTCCTAAGTTTAATGGTACTTTGTGGCCATTGTCCATTGTAAAATTAGGAATATACAAAATACAATCAATGTATGATGTAGGATAAAAATTAACACATGCATTTATCACAAATACAAGACACATATCTTAACATTAATCTCTTGCTTTTTATACCTCACACAACTTGTTGCAGGAGGAATAATTAATGTTTTGACCCATCAGTCAGTCAGTCACTAAGTCTGTCAGTCCTGTTTTATTTTTAAAGTGCAACCTCGTGAACTGCTGCACAAAATTTCCATAACTCTCTAGGGAGTTAGGACATCATGTGTAGATGTGCATATTACCAGGGAATTCCGTCATTTCATTATTTTCCGAGGAATTTGAATATAGAATTTTTTTGTTAATAATAAATGTATAGATGTGCATACTAGCTGAAAGTTTTGATGTGATAATTTTTGAGGAGTTATGCCCCTTTATTAATTATTTTGTGAATTTAATGCATACCCTGCCATTCATGTCAAGTAATGGGAGAGAGTGAGGTATGTGACCTTGCTCACTTTTTCTTTTATTTCAATCATATTTTACCAATAACTCTTGATGTGAAATTACTTTTATGAGTAAGAAAAATACATATGTAATAGCAGCTTGTCATTTCATTATGCTTTGGTGGTAGTAGTAAGGTACATGTAATTTATGAAATAGGAAATATGATTTCATGCAAATTATAATTTTTTTTTTTTTTAGTTTGCCTTTATGGATTTATTCAGGGACAAATTACTCAGGGAGCCATTGATTATAAGTGTGGTCCTACAGCTGACCCAACAGTTCAGTGGCATTAATGCTGTAAGACACCATTATACAGTCACTTTGTAGCATTGGATCTGCTTCAGAGCAGTTTAACTATTGAAAATATTACATGTATTATCTTAAGATATCACTTCATTTTTCATGTGTTGTAAGTTCTTTTCAAGGAGATATTTAACAGTATTGTAACTACTGTAGATTCTTTATATATGGAGTACTAAATTCAGCAAACTCAGCATTTTGAATGAAATCGCAAGAACATAAAATCTCAAGCACTGAAATTTTATAATAATTCCATTAGAATACATCTTTGAAAAAAATTTAAGTAAGATTTTAAAATTTGAGAGGGGGTATTCTACATGTAGCAATATTTTTCATGGATATAAATTTCTCATATTAAATAAGGAGTCTACAGTATTTCAGAAAAACAAGCCCTTTAGTTTGAGCCAAAAAAGAGAGAGCATTTCACATTTATAACGTTATTACATTTCAGGTAATATATTACTCAACAGAAATTTTTAGATCAGCTGGTTTAAGTGCACATAATGCTGAATATGCTACCATAGCAACAGGAGGGGTCAATGTGGTTATGACCCTAGTGTCTGCGTTCATTATGGATAAGGCTGGAAGGCGGTTCCTTCTACTGATAGGTGTGGGGGGGTTATTCATCTTCAGTGCAGTTCTGGCCGTGTCTCTAATACTCATCAAAGTAAGAACTTGTCTTCATCCTTCTTTTGTAACTTTATAGAACAATAAAACTATAGATCAGCAAGTGACCGATTCTTAATATACCAGTATGTATATTGAAAAAAATTGAAAATTTATGCAGCGCTTTATTTGTACTTGTTATACCCCCGCTCCGAAGAAGAGGGGGTATACTGTTTTACCCTTGTGTGTCTGTCTGTCCGTCCGTAACAAAAATTTCTGTCGCATTTATCTCAGCAACTATTTATCGCAGATGCTTAAAATTTTTACACAGTATTTGTATAGGCATGCCATATCATGGGATATATTTTTGTACCAATCGGATGTCAACTTCCTGTTAAATGAGTACTTTGTTTATTTTTAGCCAAAATTTTCAAACAAATTTTTGTCTAAGATTTCTCAGCAGCTATTTATCGCAGATGCTTGAAATTTTTACACAGTGTTTGTTAAGGCATGCCATATCGTGGGATATATTTTTGTACCAATTGGACGTCAACTTCCTGTTAAATGAGTACTTTGTTTATTTTAGCCAAAATTTTCAAACAAATTTTCCTCAAAGATTTCTCAGCAGCTATTTATCGCAGATGCTTGAAATTTTAACACACTATTTGTTTAGGCATGCCATATTGTGGGATAGATTTCTGTACCAATCGGACTTCAACTTCCTGTTAAATGAGTACTTTGTTTATTTTTAGCCAAAATTTTCAAACAAATTTCCGTCAAAGATTTCTCAGCAACTATTTATCACAGATGCTTGAAATTTTAACACACTATTTGTTTTGGCATGCCATATTGTGGGATATATTGTTGTATCAATCGGACGTCAACTTCCTGTTAAATAATGACTTTGTTTATTTTTAGCCAAAATTTTCAAACAAATTTTTGTCAAAGATTTCTCAGCAGCTATTTATCGCAGATGCTTGAAATTTTTACACAGTGTTTGTTAAGGCATGCCATATCGTGGGGTATATTTTTGTACCAATCGGACGTCAACTTCCTGTTAAATGAGTACTTTGTTTATTTTAGCCAAAATTTTCAAACAAATTTTCCTCAAAGATTTCTCAGCAGCTATTTATCGCAGATGCTTGAAATTTTAACACACTATTTGTTTAGGCATGCCATATTGTGGGATATATTTCTGTACCAATCGGATGCCAGCTTTCTGTTAAATGTCGACTTTGCTTATTTTGCATATTCACATCAGAGCGTGGGTATCACTAGTGAGCATTTGCTCACAGATATCTTGTTTACACTTCATTTGAAACCCTCTTAACTAGTATAATTTCTTATAACTCAAGTTTGTAGACCAATTAATTGAAAGGGTTTGATAGCCAACATCAATAATTAATAAATTTCAAGTATATACATGTGAACAGTATAGCTTATGAAGCCTTGCTTTTTATCTGTATATTACACAAAATAAAGTACTGGCACTATCTAAATCTAATAACTGTGTTTGTGTAATGTATAGCTGATTATGAAACTAAATACTATGTTTTGAATATCTCATTGTGTGTGATGATGAGTTAGTCTTAATCTTTGATCATTATAATGGCCATTTTAGGATCATAATTGATATAGGCAGGATCAAAAGTTTAATGTCTAATAAAAAAAAAAATATATAGTTCACATAGCTAAATGTGTATATGATTTTAGATTTTTATCAGACATTGATTCAGTAAATGTTTATTTATCTGTTTCAGAAATTCAGCATAGCATGGCTGTCATATCTAGCCATTGTGGCTGTGATAGGTTACATCATTGCATTTGCCTCAGGTCCAGGTGAGTTTAATATATAAATCATTTTATAAACAATATGTTACAAGTTATTGCTAAGAAATAAATGACACATATCCAAAACATTAGAGAAAACAGGAATTATATTTTTTCCCTTCATCCACGATGACATTGCCGGAAACTGACAGGCAGTCTTGAATACACTTACTGACCCTAAGGCCAACTCATTGAATTTTCTTGGTCTCATTTGTAATTCTCAAATCATCAATGAGAAAGTGAAACTGTTTAGTTTTTGGACATATGAAAATGACAATCATGTTCTGAAAACATGCTGTTGTTGATAGATGAATAGTTAAACATTAACAGGATTGGTGGGATTTCCTCCACAAAAGTGTAAAGGAGCCAATCAAAATAGAGTGTGAATTATTTATGAGAACGAGAAAAGTTCAATGAGTTCGTCTAAAGTCAGTGAGTACATGTATATGCAAGAGTACTGTGGATTTCCAACAATGCCTAGATGAGTAAGAAAATCACAAGTCTTGCTAAAATCTGAATCATTTTTCTAATATTAGTGAATTGTATATAGAAGACTATACAGCATAAATGTACTACCGTATATTGGAAAGAAGTGGTCATTGGTGCATTAGTGATAAAGAGATTGATCATAAGTTGTGCAACAACTCTGTACTTTTGAAGGGGGTTCAAATTATTTCAGGGTTTTTCACAATGAACTTTTTGGATGGGTCTTATTCACAAGTGTTTACATTAGACTTTATGGCACTGATCCATTTGGACATTGGAAAAGTTATATTGATAATGATAAAAATGAAATTGAATTTTATGCATTATTTCATGTTTAAGCTACTCTCGGGTTCAAAGGTCTTTGACAAGCACAACAGGATAGAGTAAACACGGGGATTATAGAAATACAAGTATAAACAGGTCGCAAAATGTCAGTGTCTGAGCAATTAGGTATAACCGATCAAAACCAGGATAGAAAGTAACTTCTGCATAATTAGCTTCAGGGGCTTTATTTGTGAGGTTCTAGATATATTTATAGGTGATTACTGAAATATCATATGCAATATGATTTTGTTTTCCTTCAATGTGATATAACATATAGGTAATATGTATAGTTTGTGATAATGTAAGTGCATCTTAATTCTGACACTGTATTTCCTTTAATTTTTAAGATAATGAGTTTAAGATGAAATTTTACAACATGTTGATTTTAATTCCAATATTACATGAGTTATTCTATAAGTATTTATTTTTAATTAATTATGCTCTCATTTAATTCAGGATCTATACCCTGGTTCATGGTAGCTGAGATTTTCTCTCAAGGACCACGGTCAGCTGCAGTGTCAGTGTCTACTATGGTAAACTGGTTCTCCAACTTCACAGTTGGATTAGTTTTCCCATTATTAAATGTAAGTGTCCTATGCTGCTGTTTAGGGTGATTTGAGGTTGAGAGGGGGGGGGGTGTTGTGAACAAGAACTAAGTTTCAGTATAATCAAACTATGAATGCCTCAATTTTACTCTTTGTCGATATTTTTTTATTATTATATATAAACAAGTGTCACAAGAGTCATACATTCCAACAATATTTTTTATTTACTCAATAATATTGATTGCAATTTAATTTTCCAGTGCTATAGAAATTTCAAATAGTCACATTTAATATCATTGAAGTGTGTTAAGTGTATACATGTGTTTTCAGGAGTTGCTGATCCATCAATACTCCTTCCTCCCTTTTGTGGTGCTGCTGTTTATTTTCCTGATCTTCATATACAGAAGAGTTCCAGAGACCAAAGGAAAAACAATTGAACAAATTTTGTTGCTGTTTAAGAGGCCAGAGACAATGGTGTATGAAAGAATCATTCAGCAGGATTCTAACAATATGCCATACACCAGGTTAGAAAACCGAGATTCATCTGAAGATTCATAAGCTGTTCATGTGTTATTATGTTCTTTTTAATCAGGTATAAAATTCTTCAACATCCAAATAACTACCCATTACTACCCATACCTAAGCTGTGATATATCTTGGAGTGCTGTATCTTTTACCAATTCAGGTTTATTTGTTTTGTATTTGCATATTTTCATTTGTGTTAAGTTATTTTGTTTTTGGAGTTTTTCTGATGAAGATAGATTTTGAACAATGAAAATTGGATTCTTAATCTTTTATAATACATTACATGATTTCCCATGGAACTTGATGAATATTGAGATTTTAGTTAGTTATTAAATATCTCTTTGTTTATAAGGACATGGCTGGATAGGCAACAAATTAACCATCAGATCTACCTAGAATTTTAGGATATGATCTGTTAATCTATAAACTACTGTTTTAGTAAAGAACAAGTCTTTATAAATACCTTTTAAATTTGGGTATTTTCTAAATTTTTATATAGAACTCTTCTTCTAAAAAAGATCAATACAGTCTAAAAGTGGCCATGAACACCAAGCCCTCTTAATTCAATCAGAATATCTTAAGTATGCATACTGACCTACTAGTACTATCATTAAGAAAGCTTACCTACTAAAAATGAATCCAAAAGACATGGCTTCCTGAAGACAGTAATGAAAAATGTGTCAAAAATGATTTGATTCCTTGTTAAAATTTAGCATCATACTCTAGCATTTTAATGTTTCCGGGGGGTGGGGGGGGGGGGGTAGGGGGGGGGTAAATGGAAAATATTTAGTAAATAAACTTAGTACTTCAGTTTGATTATTAAATTTTTAGTGCTCTGCATTTATTTTCATCAGTCCCTTTTTAATTAAATTTGTATGTCAATATAATCCACTGTCATTTCAAACTGATAGCTAACCAATGTAACAGGCAGCATTTCATTTTCAAAATTGAGATGAATGCCCATATATTGTACATGTACCATCTTTATTAACATAGAGAAGTAATGCATTTGATTAAAAAAGGATAATGTTTTCTTTTACATGTTGCACTTATAATAGCTGGCCAGCTCATTCCCTTGTGGTGCATGAAAATGAAACTTTTTATCAGTAGCTATAATATTATACAATTATAGCCTTTTTATGAGGTCAATACATGGTTTTATAGACCTGATGAGAGTACATGTATATCGACCGAGGGCGAAGTCCGAGGTTGATATATTTTCATCAGGTCTATAAAACCATGTATTGACCGATATCAAAAGGATATAATTATGTCGCACGTGCCAAAACCAGTATTTTGTCATGAAAATCTATTTTTAGTATAGTGAGGTCAATAAATTTTCTATTTTTAGTATAGTAAGGTCTATAACAGAATTTATAGCACGGTCACTAACAGCAATCGACCAATCATGTGTTTGGGAAAAATATGATATTATAATAACAGAATTTATAGCGCGGTCACATGACAGCAATCGACAAATCATGTGCTTGGGAAAAATACGATATTATAATAATTCTTGTTATTTTTTACATCTAGGATTATTAAAGCTCACTTTTGTGCGGGAAATATTATCAAAATTATTACAGAATGGGCACTTATGACCTGTTAATAACTTTATAAATATTACTTGTTTTTTTCTTATATCATAATTAATTAATGAATTTATCATAAATGGTTGTATGTATTTTTCTGTGGCATTAGAATATCAAAAGCAATCTTTTTATTTAATAGCATTTGTTCAATCATTGTTATTACTAAAACATTGTCCAGACATACACTATACACGCTTTATTGTACTGGCCTATATGTATTACAGTGTACTGTTAGTTATACCTCGTATAGATTGAATTAAAATTGATTTATTTTGAATAATTCTCCTCTTTGTATTATAATTTCTGAACTGTGATACAATGCATATAAATACAAGTGTAAATTTATGAAAATTTTAATATCCATTTTTGGTTGAATTAGACATTATTTACTTAAGAAATAAAGTACGAATTTTCGTGAATGTTGCAGAATAACCTCCGAGGTCGAGAAATGTTGTTTTGAAATATAAAAACCGAGGCTTTTATATTTCAAACAACATTTCGAGACCGAGGAGGTTATCCTGCAACATTCACGATAACAAGAACATTATTTCTATTCTACTAACAGCCCAGTATTTTCTACAAATCGTTTCTCCTATAGAGAGACGATCTAGGTCATTTTGACGGCTGTTCCGTGTCACCCAACGGTTTTGTTAGTAATGTTTACATGTGTATCGATCAAAGGAATCACATGCAGACGACAGAATTTTGCTTTGAATTATTAATACTCTTCACTTATTTATAAAATATCTTTAAATCATATTCCTAATATTTTAAGGGCAATTTAATACGATTATTACTACTACACGTTATATATTTTATGTAAAAACACGCAGTGAAATGTGCTAGGGAGGTCCTAGGAACAGCCGCATTGATCTCTGAAAAATAAACATTTGAGGTAATACACATCGTTTTGACTGGAACTAACACGTGAAATTGACATGGTTTTAAATAAGGAATAAGGAATCTTTCTTTGAGTATTATGAGGTGATAATTTCGGTCGGGGCGTGATCAAATCCAATAAAGCCCGAAGGGCTTTATGATAGATTTGATCACGCCCCGACCGAAATTATCACCTCATAACATTATGATAGATTTGATCACGCCCCGACCGAAATTATCACCTCATAACAGAGACATAAATAACATTATTTATGTCTCTGCCTCATAATATTCAAAGAATGATTTCTTATTACTTATATTTATAAGCCATCTACGATTAAATATTTAAATATAAATAAGCAAACCCCGCTGGCGCCTCAATTTGGCGTCATTCGAAGTTATGGGTTATATAGTACAAAATCGATACGTAGTGTAATCACAGTACAGGCAAAGACACTGGAAAATGTAAATATAACTTTTTACAGTTTGAAGTTGTACTTTCATGATCAGTGCGAGACAAATATGTATTTCTGATCTGATAATTTACTGATGACGTTCGTGGTATATTGGAGAATAATGTCCGCGGCATCTCTTTGATCTAGGCAATAACTGTAGTAGAATAGCAGTCTAGGGCTTGATCACAACTTTGCTAAAGCCCCTTTCCAATTGGCGCACGAGCAGAAGCGACAAAATATTCGTGCGACCGAAAAATTAGATATGGTTTGTAAACCGTTGTAATCGCATTTGCAAATGTACTCGCACGAATCAGAGCGATTGTTGTGCGATGTAAATGCATTGAATCTTGTGATATATCTTGCGTCTATGTGCGACTGTTGTATTATGAAAGTGAGTGTTGTAAGATAATGCGATGGGATTGCACAAATGATCAGATGATCGGACGATTGAACGCGCGCCAATGCGACAGGTCGAGCGGTGCTCGTTCGATCATGCGTTTCATTGTACGAATGCTCGTGCGAGTCAGAGGGGGTATATATACCACCCGTTTCCTGCGCTCTTCCTAGCAAATAGTTGAATGCTAGAGAACATACCGCCCAAGAAGACGACAAAAGTAACAGCCAAAATCAAGGTCAATTGTGGCCTGAAACAGATATGCTTATACAGTGTATGCTGTATAAGGGAACTATTCGCCCCGTCTATTTTCGCTAATTTCGCTATTTTTGTCAGTTAGCGGATTAAGATTTGGCGAATTCCAATGTCTCATATTATCTCTCTTTTACCACAACATTGTTACGAGCCAAAACCGTAAGTAGAAGCAAAAATGTCACAGAGCGAAAATAACCCTGAATCCTAAAGCATGGAAACTGAAACCGATAAATCTTGCAATGATAGTAAAACGTTGCAAGATTCCATGAGACACGTTGAGCAACAGTCGCATGGTAGCACAACAGACGACGCTAAACAGCTGCAATTTATCTTACTTTCTCTAAAAATCGTGCATCGCTCTTACGAGTACACAATAAGTTGTAAAACGTTCGTACTGATGTTCGTACGTTGCATTGCAATAATTTGGATCGCATTCGGTCGCGTCTGAAAAGTGTGAATGTCCACTATTTTGAGGTGACTTGAAGCGACCACAAAAACGCATGAAACGAATGCGACAGCTCGTGCAACATATACGATAGCTCGTGCGAAGCCAAATAATTCCGATCGCAAAGTGTTGTAAAGTGCTCGTGCGCCAATTGTGAAAGGGGCTTTATGTATTGTTCCAACAATTTTCAAAGGTTTAGTAAAATTTCTCGTATAATTTGTAACGTTTATGGTGTAAAATATGCAAAATATTACGGCTTTGCTTATATTTATTACTTAATATAAAAAAAAAATATAAGAGTTCAACCTGAGTTTTATAGTCATGTGCGGATCTAGGGGGAGGGGTGGGGGGTCGGGGGTTTCGGCCCCCACCCCCTATAAAATTATAATTTATGAAATTTACATATTAAAATTATCGCAAATATGCCTTGCACAAATTAAGGTGATATGGGACATCTTCATGATGTGACGTACTTCCTTTCCAAATAAACAATAAAATCAAGTATAATATTGAATTTTATAATGTGTTCTTCTGTTACCTAACCGCGAAGAGCAATGGGTAAGAGCGTTAGCTATGGATCTGTTAGTCATGAGTTCGAACCCCGCTGGGGCTTTAGATTTGTTATGGCAAAAATGAGCGAAACATAGTTTTAGTTTAAACTAGGTTTATTGACTGTTAACTATAGTTTACGAACCGCAAACTTTAGTTAACGATTCGTTCACTAGTTTTATCTGTAAAACTATATTTAACGGTTGTAAACTATAGTTTATGAGTGCTAATCTAAGTTTAAACGTTAACTATAGAATTTGCTGATAAATATAGATTCACGTTTGTAAACTATAATTTACATTCGTTAACAATAGTTAAGAGTTATTAATCATAGTTTCACAATCGTGAAACTATATTTATCAGATAAACTATGTTTTACAATCGCAAATGGTTGTTTTTAGTGTTCACTCCTGAAACATTAATGATCGCGTTAACTATTGTTTACAGATGTGAAATATATATTAACGGCGTTAACTATAGTTTTCTGTCCGTAAACAACAGTTTATAACCGTTAGATCTAGTTTATCGACTGTGAAACTATAGTAAGTTTAGCTCATTTTTGTGAATTTGGCGTGCAATAATTTTTTACCTCTCCAAAATAAAAAAATAAACCTTTTGGGTCAAATATTGAAAAATTTGAAAATTCTAAAATGGTAAAAGTCTTTTAATCAAAAGGTACTTTACTCCAAATAAATATCGACAGGTGTCCCATACCACCTTAAAGTTAAACTATACATTCAGACATGTTGAAGAAAGTACAAGTGTACAAACAAGGGAAATCGGTGATTTAGAATATGAACAGTTTACAAAATTGTCACAATTACACGTATTCACAATAAATAAGGAATTAAATTATCATAAATTTACAGAATAATTTTTTCTATTTGTTTAATAGTTTCTCGCTGTTTATTTAGCTGCGATACTTATAATAATAGTTAATCATCAGAGAATGCGTATGTAAATTAAAAAGAAAATAAATAAACAACAACAAAGATTCATTAACAGAATCTGACATTATTTCTTATTGCGTGTTTTATTTCCATATATGGAAGTTAGCTCGTCCTGTCGTGAGAGCAGACGATAACCTTGTCTAATGAGGTCAGACTCTTCCCGGGGAAAACAGGGTCATTGCACAAAATTATCAGACTTGTTTACTTTCCTTAATTAGGACACTGTGGCTACTTAAGTTCAATTCATAAACTCATGATGATCGTAATTAATAGAAAGACAAGAATAAGTTGAATCACGTGTATTATGTTCTTATTCACCAGTTCAACCGAACATAAATTATTTATAAAATAAAACACAAACACATAATTTATAGGATGAGATCGCATGCGCGAATGCAACAGACTTTAATAATCATATACATGTATATAGTACAAAGTACATGGCTCGCAGTCTCTTTACTTTCATAAACATGTACAAGCATACTCATTCTACAAAAGAAGAAAAAATCATGTAAAAACAAAACTGACAGAAATTCAATGTTATCATTTGGGAGGGGTGGGTGGGGATAGTCTGTTGCAAAGTGGCATCGAACTTCGAATAACTTAAAAAAAAAACCCGAATTCTACTTTATATGTGTACAAGTCATGCGTAGCACGGATTAAATCACCCTATTCACCCGTAAACATCCAATCGATATGTAATATCGACACGCCCACTTAATTCAAAACAAACACACGTGTTTTCTATAACTTTTATAAATATATTACCTGTTTGTTTATAGCAGTTTTTTTTTTTTTAAAAACTGTATAGATAAATGAAATTTTTCTTTTCATGTTAAATGAATTATCTTTGTTGGAAAACACAAATAATTCATCGAGAGTTGCTCTAATGCCCCCCCCCCCTTCCAAAAAAGGTACTTGAAATTTTATAGTTTCGAGGAGCGCTGAGATAAGTGAAATGTGAAATGCATGTACAATAAACTCTTTATACGTTCATGAGGGGGATGTAACATTCGAATCTAGTATCCTTTGATAAACTGGAATAATCATTGAAAGACAATATGTTTGCAACTACACTCTTTAATACTAAACAAATATATATTTTTTAATATTTGTAGATTCAATGAAACAGATTTGTACAATGCACACGTATATATTTTCATTATTTCCAAAAAAGGAAAATACATAGAAAACGCTGAGAAAGCAATTCTTTTGCGCGGTTACGGTTGCATTTTTAATTTTAATATGCAAAGTTCATTCATATATTTTTGCACGGCCCTTTCGCAATATATATATAAACTAAATGCAAATAATTTTTTGTAAGATTTACTAAAAGTAAAAACACGTTTGGTTTTTTTTTCTCTTTCTATTTTTTCCCCAAAACAGAAAAAGAGGACCATGTAAGATACATGTATATTTAAACAGCTACTGATTGATATGTGTAAAATAGGGATGCTGTAAGAAATAAGGATGGATTTCCCTGCATCCAGGATATGCTGTACATTTTGTTTGTATCTGACCTTACATCATGTCACGTAGTACAGTACGCGCCAAAAATATGCTACTTCAACTCATTAGAAGTCAGCGTTCATTCTAAAGTTAAAATGAATTAAATTATGACTTCTACGGTACAAAACACACATATAGTCTATGCAGTTTATAAATCTTTACAGATTTTACTCTGAGTATGAAAATATCCGTACTCAAGTACATGGATTATCTGCAGCTAAACAGGATTTACTTTTGACATCATCTGTATGCATACATATAAATATGACATGATTAGATGTTGTGATTGTTTGAAAAGTGACATCCTTTTTTCAACATGGATAAGTTTATTGTGTCATTCTTGTTTCTTTGTGTGCAGGTAAATTGAAAACCGACAAATTGTGCGGTTTAAAAAACCCACTTTCTGTGATATAAAAATCCAACACTAATTTTAAAGTCTATGGAATGGTTATCTTAAATGTCACCTATTTGTACTCACTTCTCAACTTGAATTCTGTAAATATACGAAATGATCAAATAATTTGGGTTGTTCACAAAATATTTTCAATTTAATGCAGTTGAAAATGTTTAATATATACCACCAAAAAATATTATTTAATACTAGTTTTTTTAATGCAACGTAAAAGGGTTCACTTTAATTTTTCATGCTAAAAACTTTTTTTTTTTTATATTTGCAAAGTAAGTTTTTGTAATGTAAGCATCAATTCGAAAATTTTTAGATTCTAATTTTTGCTTATTTTTTGCAGGTATGATTGGTTTTTTAAATTTATTTATGGGTTTTTTCCGCTCCTTTTTTTTATTGATTTTAAATATTTATTGTTGTTTTTTTTTCAATCCGATAATAATTTTGTTTAAAGGATTTTTTTCTTCATTTCTACCATTTCTAACATTGAAGGGCGGCAACTATTGGGGGTCATTGGACTTTCTGTTCGTGTTTGATGTTTCCAGTTTTATTATGGAATGTGTCTAAATTAAGATATCCTGTGTTATTCTTTTTAATTAACCACTCGCTCCATATACGGTTATCAGATTCTTCGGCGAATCTCAAAATCCTGTAGTTGTGGAAAATTTACACAGTTGGCATCGAAACAAATTTTACTCCGTACATCAATCTTATTTCATTGAATAAAAAGACAATTACGTGGCTTACAAATAGTTGTTTGCGGATAATTTAATTTAGATAAATTTAGTAGATAATCTATCATCAGATTCGTTAGTACACAGTACTATAGCAAATACATTTTTTAAAAATCCCTCCAAACGATAGGGTGATGCATTCCATATTTATCTTTTCTCGAGTTTCATGAGACACACTTGGGGCCCGTGCACCTCTGTTATAATGGAAGAATCATGATTTGGTTTATTATTCCGTAAATCTTTCATCGTCATTCTTTGGGTAAATAAATATTATAAAATACACTCATGTCTCTAAACTCCATTTTATTGTTCAATATACCCTTTGTACAGTACGTCAATGTATTACAGCAATCCGGAATATCTACACATGCAGATACATGTGTAGTGAGTTCCAACAGATTCAATGCGGAACATGCGAACGTCAGAAAGAATCCCTGCGTTATTATTCAGTCCACAAAAAATTATATAATATTTGATAATTTAAATGTAATTTTATTTTTCAGGTATTTCGTCACGCGACAGCGTCGCCAATAGATAAACTGATCACAAACGCAGCCGTAGAGAGTGAGTATAATTCACATTGATTTTAAAAACTATAATAAGAATCAACTTCAATAACGCATCAACAACATAAAAACAACAGCATAATCTTAAATAAATATTATAAACGGTAAATATATTGTTTCTTTAAACAACAACATAATCTGAATATGAACGATAGATATATTGTATAAACAAACTCTTAAAACAAACAGGTAAATTGTATGTTCACCATTATAAAAATAGTGCCTGCTGGGGAGGGTACCAGTTGAAATTGACATCCCGAGAAAACCATTGTCAACCGACGCGAAGCGGAGGTTGACAATGGTTTTCGAGGGGTGTCAATTTCAACTGGTACCCTCCCAAACAGGCACTATTTATTTTATTATACTGAATGTCTTAATTCTAGAGATAATTTTGCTGCTTTTATATAGAAAAAGACTTGAGTTCTACGGCGAATCGTACGCGCATAATTTACGCGCATGTAACAATTCGTTCTATCGGCCCGTTGCCAAGTGTGTTGCTAACGCTGAGGGTAATAGAACGGATTGTCAACTGCGTCTAAACCAATCAGATTTCAGTATTTAACATGAAAGTATAATAATATATAAATAGTGCCTGTTTGGGAGGGTAACCGTTGAAATTGACACCCCGAGAAAACCATTGTCAACCGACGCCACGCTTCGCGTCGGTTGACAATGGTTTTCTCGGGGTGTCAATTTCAACGCTTCGCGTCGGTTGACAATGGTTTTCTCGAGGTGTCAATTTCAACGGTTACCCTCCCAAACAGGCACTATTTATTTTATTATACTGAATGTCTTAACTTTAGAGAAAATTTTACTGCTTTTATATAGAAATGACGTGAATTTAACGGCGAACCGTACGCGCATAATTTACGCGCATGAAACAATTCGTTCTATCGGCCCGTTGCCAAGCGTGTTGCTAACGCTGAGAGTAAGAGAACGGATTGTCAACTGCGTCTAAACCAATCAGATTTCAGTATTTAACATGAAAGTATAATAATATTATTTGTTTCCAGCGACGTCCTTTGACATCGTGGCAAACACCAGCACGAAGACTCTCCGTGTGGAGCTAGACATTCTGGTGGAGCTAGAGGATTATGTGGAGACAAGGTTGGCTCTGTAAGCATCACCAACAGGATACAGCCTTAACGTCTTACCTTATAGCTTACCTTAATGTCTTACCTTAATGTTTTATTTGAGTGTCTTACCTTAGTGTCTTACCTTAGTGTCTTATCTTAGTGTCTTACCTTAGTGTCTTACCTTAATGTCTTACCTTAATGTTTTACTTGAGTGTATTACCTTAGTGTCTTATCTTAGCGTCTTACTTAATGTCTTACCGTAGTGTCTTACCTTAATATCTTACTTTAGTGTCTTTCTTTAATGTCTTACCTTTATGTTTTAACATGAGTGGTTTACCTTAATGTCTTACCTAAATTCCTTACTTAATGTCGTACCTTAATGTTTTATCGTAATCAGTTTTGATAGGGAAACTTTCCTATTAGATTGTACTGTTTTTACTAAACTTTAATTACACCTTTTCCTTTTGTCGTAGGATTTTAGAAGGACGCAGAAAGAAGAGGAAGGCAACTCGTAATACAAATAAACGATGGCCAAACAAAGAGGTCCCCTATATCATTACTGACGATTTCAGTAAGTTCTGTTCTTCTCTGTCTTTTACAATAATTTAAAATGGTGAGAATCAAAATTTTTGATTGAACGAGTTTGTAACCCTCGGTCTCATTTTTCTTAGTTATTGACACAATCTGCCTAAATCTGACCATAATCGTCAAGCACAATTTAAATCAGTAGAAATTTAACAATAAGCTTAAAAATAGCAAAAACTTAACTATAAATATTCAAGGTAAAAAAAATGGTAGTTCTTTAGTTAATAAAAGAAAAAACTTAGCTTACAATTGGTAAAATACTGAACCACTATCTTTAAGTCGTATTTATTCAAACTCAGTCCAAATTAGCCAAAAACCATGAACTCCTATGGTCTATTTTTGTGTATTAAAAGGTTATTTTTATTTTAAACTCATGTGCTTTGCAATTTAGTGAACTTTTTCATTATTGGACTCCAACTTCATCACAGCTTTTCTGTGAAAGATTTTTAAAAATTCTATCTCTCTTTTCACAACAGGTCCCGCGGACAAAGTAGAGATAAAAGCTGCCGCAGACGAGTGGAACAAATACACGTGTGTGAACGTTAGGGAAGCGACAGAAGCAGACGTCAACAGAATCCGGCTTCAAAACGGAAAAGGGTAAATACAATTTATCAATATTACAAACATAATCCAGTTTATCAATACAAACCCACGCTACCAATACATTTGAAGTAACCCCAGTTTGTATTTGAATTCTTAAGTCCCCCAAAATGCTCTATTTTTTGGACCTTAATTTTATTTGGTATTTTAATCTTTTTTGGCATATTAGTTGTTGGTTTTATGGCATATCGCTATGTCTTTGTCAAAGATATAACGAATTATTTTTCACCAAAAGGTGTTCTTCGTATATTGGAATGGTTAAAGGAGAACAGGAATTGAATCTAGGAAGAAACTGTCGAGTGGTAAGACTTTCAAATATCAATTTTGAAAACTTTTGGCTTATTTTCAGTTTTTAAATACATAGTTACTATACCCTTGGAAATATATTGATAATGCAATTGTGTTTTCGCAAACCAAAGAAGGGCAAAAATTAACTTCATTATTGAAGATCTATGTCTACGACCAACCCTGAAAAAAAACCCATAAACATGTACTAGTATCAAGTAACAGTCATATAAGTAATACTTTTTACTTATCTTTTTCGCAGAAAAGAGTAATTGTCCACGAACTAGGTCACGCCATCGGGTTTCAGCACGAACAGTCCAGACCTGACCGAGACGCCTATGTGGAAATTGTCCGTGAGAATATCCCAGAAGCCCTGTCGTATAACTTTGACCGACTCCCTCACACCAAAGTCAACGATTACAACGTGGGGTATGATTACAGGAGCATTATGCACTACAGCGCTAAGGTTAGTGTACTTCTTTCGTTATTAATAATATTTTTCAATCTCAAGAAAAATGGGTTTACTGGTGTAGATATTGTAATTCATTCCTTAATTTTTGAAATCAAATTATACCCCCGATATTGACCAGTCTTCAGTGTCACATTCCCAATGTCACTGAATATTTCCTTTAATGAAAGTAGTCAATTTTTTTACGTTTACCCCATCAGGCTTTCTCCACCAATGGTATGATAACGGTAAGGACCAAGGACCCCGAGTACCAAAACGTAATCGGTAATGCCCTTGGCCTCAGCTTCAAGGACATAAAACTGGCCAACCTGATGTACAACTGTAACGGTGGGTGTTTCATATATAGCGGTACTGTAAAGTGTTACCAAACTGTAAATAGTAAAACCATTCCTGTTAGTGAATAGCTTTAATTTCAAATTCATTACAATCCTGATATCTACATTAGCGAATAGCGCTTTGCGTTATTTATATTTGTAAAATCATAATTTAATGGCGAGGAAATAATATTTTTTCTACAGTGCGTAATACATATCTATTTAAACTTTGACAACTTCAAAATTTAGAATTTCTAATATAATTTTAATAAAGGTAAACTGTAAGAAATATTCTTGTACATTTATTGATAAAGGTAAGCTAGAAGAAATAAACAAACAAAAGCCCGACTTTTTCTTAAAATTTCATTTTAATCATATCCAAGTTAACATCGTGCTTTGATTGGCTGGTTGTTTTTTATAGACCAGTGTGAGGCTGTACAGTGCCCCGGTGGGGGGTTCCAGGCCCGGGATTGTAAGTGTTACTGTGCGTCCGAGGACCCGGACAACCCCCTCAGGGAGTGTGATGACAAAGATGTCGTCACCAACAAACCCCGCCCCACCACCACCAAGAAAACGGGCTCATCCACCGAGCCCTCTACAACTAGTACGTTTCCTCCCAATAATACTCACTAGTTCGGTGCTACGGGTCATGTTTTGCAGTTTTTAATTCAGAACAGTCCAGAGAGCTTTTTAACTTTTATGTAAAATCAAACTTTGAAAAATTGAATCCTAATAATCTCTCTCTTTAACTGTTTTTTTTCTGAATCAACATCCTGTTACAAAAAGATGACTGTTGCTTTTTAATTATATATACCAATTTTTAATTACATATATGTCAATTTTTGTTCAGTTGGGGAAATAGGTACAATATTCCAGAACAAACATACATGAAAGATACATTAAATAGTTATAGTTATATTATATATTTTAAAGTCTTCACTTTATTGCCACAGATAACTGCCAGAATGGACACAACTACTGCGATTTCTGGGCCAACAGGGGGCACTGTGACTCCTCCCCCGGATTCATGAACCTGTATTGTAAGAGTGCTTGCGGCAGATGTACAGCAGGTAAGCTGAGTTTCTTCATTCTCTTCATTCCTGTAAAAAATGTAAATTTTTAGATCTATACCCCTTACCTCCAAAATTTACCTTCTCGCATTAATGTTTCCTTCAAGTATACGTACCAATGTATATGCTAACACCCTATTGATCGATATATTCAACAAGATCAAATATGTATTCATGAAAACTCGTTAAGTAAAAATAACACGGATCCAGAAATTTTTCCAGGGGTGGGGGGCCCAAAGGATAATTGTGTGTGTGCCATGGTGTGTCCGAGGCATATTTGCGATAATTTTACTATGTAAATTTAATAAATTTTCATTTTGAGGGGGGTCGGGACCCCCCTCCCACCCCGACCCCCTCTAGATCCGCGCATGACCCTCTAGGTTTTATTTACGACTTTGCAGTAATCGTAATGGTATAATCACGTGTTATACTTTTGTTGGTACAGAGGCTGAGGTTTGCGAGGATGTGGGACAACACTGCAATTTCTGGAAAGCACAGGGTTACTGCTCAATGAACATGATGCCCTACATGCAGAGAAACTGTCGGCGCACCTGCGGGTTCTGCACTCTGGAAGAAGGTTGGTTAATCACCATATTCATATTCAACGTTACATACTACATTCCGTAATGCCGCGATTGAAGCAAGACCGACCACGGGTTTCCGATGATTTTCATATTGTGTATCTTTATATAAACTTTACATGTAGTTTTGGTTAGTAATTAGTTGTTATTAATTTCAGGCAATGGAGAAGGTTTTGGAGCCTTTAGAAGTTCTGCCACCGACATCACAGCAAAAACGGCTTTCATATTCATTCTGAGTATGGTACAAATTCTTATTGCTGGAATATTTTAATTTAATAATTCAATCAACGAAAGAAGAAAACTGCCCTGGGGTTGAATTTGGAACATTCAAGTGATCAAAAACCTAAGTACCCCATTAAAATTGTTCAACATTGGAAATTCCTTGTAAAGAACCACCATCAATCAGTTCTTGAGGACGTTGAATTTAGGGCTGGGTATTGGCTGGAAATTTCGTATTGCGATATATTGCAATATTTTGATTTGTATTGCGATATGTATTGCAATATTTTTTGCATGAAAAAATAGTAAAACTTCCATGTTTAATTGTCTTAAAATGTACTTTTCACTATAAATATATGATAAAAAATTTAGGAAGAAAATAATTATTCTTTTTTTAGGAATTTTATTTTCATTTTAAGGTTACAAATAATAAGAATTAGTACTAAAATGTCTGTTTTGTATTAGATATAGGCTATCTTTTCTTTTAATATGATGAAGAAAACTTAATTTAGAAGCTGAATTCTGAGTGTTATCAATATTGCCAATATATCGGTATAGAAAAAATGTATTGCGATACGATATTTTTTTAGAGTGTATTGCAATATATTGGAATATCGATATTATTGCCCAGCCCTGGTTGAATTGCCTACTTGCAATCACGCATTGCAGGTTTGACGATTCAGAGTATATTAATGTTTTGTTATTGTTATATGTGCAAATGATCTCCCGGTGACAGAGTTTGCTACAAAATGACTGAGTTTTAAGTGTACTCCCAGAGCACTCCAAGAAGCTCCATTTACGTAAAAAAGCTCTGTGATATTTGTCAGCTGTGATTGTTTCAAAAATATGCTATTTATTTTAATTATTTTCTAAAAACTCTCTTTCACTTGGAGTGAGTTTGTTTAAATAAAAAAAAGAATTATATTTAGTTCTTATTACGTTGTTCTTCCTTATACCCAAATGTACACAAAGCTGACAATCTCCAAGAATAATTTTTATTGATAATACAGATATAACAAGTATTTACAACAGTATAACAATACAAATAAATTAATCTAGTGTTTTGAGACTGTGTAACGAGTACAGATTTATCGTCTTTTTGGAACCAAATTTGCCTTCCTCGTGTCATCGTCTTTTGAATCATCTATTTCCCTTGAATCATCGTGATAATCTTCCTCTGATTCGCTGTCGAATTCATCGTTGTCCTTAGAAACTAGATGTTTTTCTTTCTTGTCTACTTTGGAGGATTTACTTTCAATCGAGTCTTCGTACTCTTCGGAATCTTTGTATTCCCCCGAGTCTTCGTATTCGTGTTCTGTTGAAGCTTCGTATTCGTGCTCTGTTGAATCCTCGTATTCTTCTGAGTCTTCGTATTCGTGTTCCAAAGACCTCTCTATAGAATTGGACTTTCCTCCTTTAATGAATGGATGGCCTCCAGCTTCCTTGGATTCATCTTCGTGTTCGTATGAATCATTCTCGAGTTCACGTGAGTCTCCTTCAATTTCAGATTCATGTGAGTTTTCTTTCACTTCGACTGAGTGAGAGTTCTTTTTCACCTCGTGTGAGTTTTGTCCTATTTCATGTGACTGCATACCATCTTCATGTGAGCTGTCTATCACTTCATGTGAATTTTCTTTTGCATGTGAATCCGCTTCGTGTGAGTCCCATTCCACTTCATGTGAGTTTTCTCCTATTTCATGTGAATTCGCTTCGTGCGAGTCCCATTCCACTTCATGTGAGTTATCTCCTATTTCATGTGACTGCATACCATCTTCATGTGAGCTGTCTTTCACTTCATGTGAATTCTCTTTTTCATGCGATTCCGCTTCATGCGAGTTCCATTCCACTTCATGTGAGTTTTCTCCCATTTCTCGTGAATCAACCTCCTGGGACCCTGGTAAATGTACTCCGTGTTCGTTGCTTCCATGTGAATCTATATCGTCGTGCATTTCGCTATCGTCATAGTGGCTATTGTCATTTTCTTCGTATGATTCATGAGAGTCAATTTGTTTTGAGGATTTTTTGAATTCTACTGATGCGTCGTCAGATTCATCTGACCCAACGTACGCCTTGATAGCGTGGATCTTCTGGTGAATGGTATTCTGTTGTCTTTTGGGCTTCATGGGTTTGTTGTTGATTGGAGTGTGTTGGGGTTCTGCGGAAAACATTTGCCATTAGTTTATTGGTTTTTTTTAGAAAATTTTGGTAATAGGTTTATTTCAAACAAATGAAAAAATAGAGAAAGTTACTCACGAAAGTGTCTCCTTTCAAACACCCAGGCATCTGTAGTTTGGAATTCCCTGAAGCTTACGTTACCATCACCTACGGGGAAAGAAAAATCAGAAACTAGATTATAAGTCTTTATCATGAAACTTTTATTCATATTTTTATCATTCTATTGTTTGAGTAAACGTCGAACGTAAAACCATTTTCAGACAAAAGAGAAATAAGAAATATTTAAAGTTAAAAGCTATTTGGTAAATCTTTTTTTCCTTTTTATACATTTCTTTATCATTCTGTTGTCTGAGTAAGCATCGAATGTGCAGCCACTTCAGACGATGAAGCGTTAACTGTTTACCATTTTTGTCAGCGGCGCGGAATGCAACTTTTACGTGAAGATCACGTGGGCTGTGCCCTAAGGTTCGCGCAAACTCATTGAGAGAAATCTGGTTGTCTTCGTTGACGTCGTAGAATGACAGACTTCTAGGTAGCGGTGTGATATGAACGTTGACATCTGTGTCTGTCTGTAAAATATTTATTATATCATATATAATACATGCATTTCAAAATCAAACACGGAAGTGTTCTATAGGTTCTTGCATGGACGCCAAAATGGAATCAAATATTGACATCAAAGTTTTGATATCTAGAGTTTGTACGAAACTTAGTTAAGACAAAATTTTAAAGAATTAAGAAATTACCAGCATTTTCAGCGACTGTTCCCCTGTGTATGCGTTGGTACAAACATGTCTGAGAATAAATCCACAGGTGAAATCGGAATCAAATCCGGTATATCTACGGCACACTCTTGGAGTCACCACATGGCAGTGTCCAGAAATGAGTTCTCTCAGAGACATCTTTAAATCCCATTTCGAAGCCGATGCCACAAAAATTTGTAACAGAATAGTTAAAGACAATTTCAGTAGTTTTGGGAGCATGGTTTGAGGCTTCAATTAAAGAGTGATGAGGGGTTTTTGGGGATATATTTATATAGATGGACCGTCTGCCCGTGGGCTACAGACGTTATGCAATGATCGTGGTTGTGATTGCAATGCCGGACTCCGACACTATCAATTTGCCTTTTGTTAAACATACTTCAGCTGACAGTTATATGTAACAGGAATGTCCAGTAACTCATTCTGACGTGTCACATAATCAGGCCCAATATGTCAAAACATTAGGGCCAATAATGGATGTGCTTATGATGCATGTATTGTTGTAACATACACACAGAGAGAAAGAGACGGAGATAGTAAAAAAAATTATTCCTGATTTTCTAACAAAAATGTCATTGCATATATTTGCGTATTCATACGTTGTTTAATTGGTGTTTATTTATAAACTGCAAAGAGTCCTGTAATGAATACAACAGCGCGGAATAAATATGAGTTTAGTCATTTGTTTTAAATAGGAGAGGATTCGACACGGATTCTTTGTTTGGGTTTCCATCAACTTTTGTGTAAAATTGTCTCGTGCAATGACCATAACCAACCAGGTTAAAGGGTTGCCGGCTTCTGTTAGAGGCCGTACAATTAAAATATCGTGTTCGTTCTCTGACGTGCTTATATATCTGTGGAAACTCGCAATCCGTGGTAAGACAATCACGGCATATTAAAAAGATTTTGATGTCATTTTTTGGTGACTGTCCTTAAACATTTGAATGATTTGATATTCAGCTGCAAATCAGTTTACCTTGTCCTTTTCTTTTACAAAATGTTCTCTTCGATCGATATCTAGTTAGTAGATGCAAAGTTTTTGCTTATAGCTTCTAGATTTGAATTGGTATTTGACCTAAAACAAATTTCACCGATCCGCAGCATTTGAAATATTAATGATTTAACATATTCTTTCATTGAATTGCACATATCATCGTTCCATGGGATTGCAATTTAGGGGGTTTTTTTTCTGATGAAAATATTGGATGACAACGCCCTCAATTTGCATATGATGGACGTGATGAAATACACCATTTGCTAAATTCAATTTGAATATTGGTATGACGTAGAACATGACAGGTGATTTGTAGACAATTAGATACAGTACGCGTGTTTTTACACCATGATACACAGGTAGATGAGCGAGCTGGCCTCTGTCCAGTCCAGAGACAGATGTACTGGGCGTGTTCCTTCAATAACCCTACATTTGAACTGATGACTACCAAACTACGTTGAGGAATATTATAAAAAAAACCTCAAACGGAATATATCTTGATATAACTTTGTCTTTTTATTTCACTTACAAAATTGCTATTTTGTCTGGAACTATTGTTATGTTGTAACATTTGATATTCATAATTTTTCATTGGACAACACAAATATATGCATGCCCCATAGAAAGGTTATTGATACTATAGTATTGCTACCTTCTCATCAGATAAATTTTCATATTTCTAAAGTGAAAAAAATCATTAGTGTTTATAAGGTGCTAGAACAATAACTGCAGCATTTTAAAAAATTCTGTATAATTTTTTTTGTAGTGCTCAGTTATTAGGCCCTGTGTCTGTAGTGTCGTGTTTGGTTTATATAAACTTATGACTTCTAAATATCTTATTTTAAATAAGTTAAATAACACATTATTATACCTATATCTAATAATTTGTTTCATTTATATCATTTTCACAAGGCAACTGAAAAAGTTGTTGAAGTTGTTCGGCATCACTGAGCTTGGTATTAACTTCTCATACTACAAAATGTGAACATTTGTAAGTTCCAACGGTTATGGAATTGACTAATAAGTCCGTCCTTCTACAATACTGTCATAATAACCACTGTTTGATTGAACAAACTAAACTGGCTTAAACTTAGAATAGACACTACAATTAGCAAGACAATGAAAAATAAAGGGAAAGTCCCAACAAGAGTTCTGCTGACTGTACACAACACGCCCATATTGCTTCTGTAAAAGGGAAGAAACAGTATGCACACAGTATACATAGATATCAGGCACGTAGCATCCGGGGGGGGGGGGTGGTACTTATTCTCGCATCAAACATTTTTCTTTATTTTTACATATAGAAAATATAATTTTGAAGGAGTTGCCACTCCCACCCCCATTTTTTTTTTTTTAGCAAAAGAGAAATTAAATAGACAATTTACCATAATAAACACTGAAATAGATGTTCCTTCACACAGATAAGGATTTTGAAGATTGGCAAATACTAGTAGGTTGCCGAGGTTTTCCGATAAGTCTGCCCCCCCCCCCCCCCTTTCAAAAACGATGCTAAGTGTCTAGTTATGTTAGACAAGATAACATCATAGCTTACTGAAATAAATGCTATGTACGGACCAAGAATATCCGAAATGTCTATTGAGGCGTCCCTGACTTTAAACTCACCAAAATAAATGGGGATCGTCCTTTTTGATATAAGGAACCTGTGTATCAAGTATGATCCTACGACCTTAAACTGTCATCTCCTGCTTACAAGGTGTGGACAGACGCACCGCATCATATCAATACACGGGCGTATGAAAATGTAAAACATCTCTTCAAACATAATATATTCTGTTCTCGATTAAAAATACTTCTTATACAAAGGAGCACTTCTCTAACTAAACAGACCTACTGTGTCTGTACAAAGAAGAATCATTGAAATGTTCAATCAATTAAAAACAGTTACTAAATAGTAATCAACATTTCTACAGTGCAACACTGACAAAATGAATGTTTTCAACTTATTTATTTCAAAATATATTAATAGCCATTTATTTATGTACACATATTAAGTCTGCTTCTTAAAAAAAAACAAGAAGAATTTCTATATCTAATAAAATCACACAATCATGCTATTTACACAACATCACAAAATTAAACGGGGGAAAAAAGCACCTGCCCATGGGAGAAAAAGGGGGGATGTTGTAAAGGGACATAATTCAATAAAATTAGGGCATGTAGACTAAAACGCAGAGGTAATCAAATGGATTTTTATATAAAAAAAAATCAATGTACATCTGGGTCACGATCTAATCTGTATACGCCAATCTGTATACGCCACTTGTAATCAACGAAAATCACAACATGTTACAATGTACATGATATAAATGTAAGCAGTTTCTGTGTTAACACTCAACATTTTATATGCATGTGACTTTGCATCAACTTGAAGCTGGAATGGACTCTTATAATATGGAAGACAAAGAATTATGATGCGTAGACAAAGTGATGATACTGAATCCCAAGTACACCCAATTATCGCTCATATACCACAGCTGAACACTAATAGCAAAATGTATTGGAAGAGTTATGGCACTTTTCTTATAGCAAATACGATGCAATCAAATAGTGTGGTCTTTCTCTTAAAAAAATACAATCTTAGTACTGACCAATGGTCAGAAATGCCCAAAAGTATATAAAAGCTTATAATATTGAAAGATGTCTTTAAAAAAACATTTCAGCAAAGATAATGGCATTGGTCATTTGAAATCAACTCAGAACAAATAGTCAATTTTGTTCTCAAAAGTCTACACATGTATTTCAAAACCCACTGAAAAGTATCTCTATAAATGAAAAAAAGATTACATCTTCAATATTAAAAAATATTCAACATGAATTATAAGGAGATATAGGAGCAAGGAACAAGTTTAATTGGTGAAGATAATCTCTGGATTATTTTTAAGAAATTTTTTAAGTTGAAATAATCAGTGTGCTCTATGGTATGTTGTAGTTTCTACATAGATTGCAATTTATGAAAATAAAGAGAGAGAAACTTGTGATATTAAAACCCTCACGAGTATTTAGACTAAAACAAACAACATTTGAGTATGGTCATAACAAAATAAAGTGATAACAACACCACTGCTAAAAAAAGCAATGAATAAACTCAATTACCAAGTCCCACCATATCCATATATCTCAAAATATGTCAATGAGCAAATCATTTCACTAAAAGATATGTCTAATATTCTATAATTAAGTAAAAAAAAATAGAAAGAAAAAAAAAACTGTTCCCTAGACAATAAGAACAAAAGATGTCTTATGTACACATGATGCATGTGAAAGCAACACTTCATTTATGACTAATGTGGCTATCGTAAACAGCACAGCTAAAAATGTGCATATTTGTGCAAGACTAGCTGAAGATTTTGATAAAAGGCTAATAAATTTCACCAGTATGTTAGTAAGTAATCACTGACTGAGTTAGAAAAATAAAAAAAAAACAAAATCACAATAACAATAAATAAAGTATCATTGAAAAAATCCTTATCAAAACGAGTGACTTGTTGGATATTTATACATATACATCTTAAACCAAAATACACTACATATGTATAACAAAATGCACATAAAAACTCTCATAGTCTTCAAAACCTATCCAGCTAAATGAACATTAGAGAAGATATGTACAGCAATATGGACCAATCAAGCCAACTCTTGCTTAGCAAGGGTGAGTTCGTCGCTGTCAATCACTACTCGAAGCTTGATCTGGCGCACCGCCAAATCCTCCAGAATGTCGTTGGTGACCAGAATGGATTCAAACACTCTCAGCAGACTGCCATCCTCTAGATTGACACAGACGTCAGTCACTTGTTTGGGAGTCATACAAATATTGCACACCACCAGGGAGTTTTCCATGTTCACATGTAGGACAAGAGTTCCCCGCTCCTGTTCAAAGTACTTAATAATGGACATGTTCATCGCACTAGTTAGGGATTTGTAGAGCCTCTCCACCAACTTCTTGAACGTTGGACCTCGATGTCTCCACATAAGGCAGTGCTCCACAGGTTTCTCTGTCTGTAGTGACAAATTTAAGTTCTCTCTCTTCTTCCTTTGATCATTGTTTAGATTATTCTCTGTGTGGTTGCCCAGATTTTCCTTATCATTAGAATCACACTGATCCAACTTATCACCATTACAGTTGATGGAATTCTTCCTGTTCTGCATGCTTTCTAAACTTCCAATCTTATTGAAAACATGGCTGTCCTTTAACACATTAATGGCCTCTGTGGATAAAGTGTACGAAATGAAACTAGTTCTACTGCTGGACCTTATAATGGTTGGACCCTCAT
Source organism: Magallana ariakensis (assembly GCA_020458035.1). Taxonomy (NCBI): domain Eukaryota; kingdom Metazoa; phylum Mollusca; class Bivalvia; order Ostreida; family Ostreidae; genus Magallana; species Magallana ariakensis. The sequence goes on along the minus strand of CM035814.1, from coordinate 41,916,491 downwards.
GACGCAGATTCTTCAAGAGTTCGTTCCCTTTGAGTGGTTTAACAGGAGAAGGGGACCTTGTTATCACATTCTTTACTTCGTACTTCAGCTTTCTCTTGGCTGGAGGTTTCTTCTTGGTTTTCGACCTTCGACAGAAGCACCAACAGGAAGATATTTCCTCGTCACTGTCATCGTAAGCATACTCCTTTATCCTCCTTCCTCTCGAGGACCACTCCTCCCCGATCATCGTCATGTTCTCATACGACTTGTGGGCCCTGCGAGGAGTGAGGACTGGAGCCGTCCCCTCTTTCTTCCTCCTCTCCTTCTCTGGGGTATCCCCTGTCTTCTCGTCCAGATCGTCCCCCTCCTCCCAGCTGGGAAACACCCCAAAGATTCTGTCCACCTCAACATTGATGGTTACTTGTCCTACAAGAGAGTTTTACAAAGATATGAGTTGAAATCAAATATACATGTACAAAAACCTTTGTTTTTCTTAAAGTCTAAAAAGTCAAATATGACATCAGAATATTAAAACCAGCCAAAAATCAAATGCAAAAGCACTACCAGTAATATTAACCCAAAGTAATGTGCAAATCAATTTATCATAGTTTGCAAGCACATTAATATGCAAATCTTTTCAGCATTAATTTACCTAGGGGTTTGCTATATATTTGTTTATATCAAACTAATATGTGAACAAATGAAATTGAAATATGTTGCAGTTGAAAATAGTGATGAATTAAATGTATTCTTGTATTACATCAGTACAAGTGTATTGGTCTAATGACATGATGAGATTGTCAAGTTAGGACATGACATTTGTCAGGCTCTGTTCCTCAGTGACAACCCGAAATCAATAAACCAGTACAGATGTTCTGTACCGTACATGTACAATCACAGATTCTAAATGTTACAATTACACTGATTGAACAACTTTAGGCTTCCTTTACATGCTAGAGTGATCATAGCCATTAACCTTTGAAAAATCATTAAGGATTATGTCCAACTCCATCATTGTCTAACTGTCAATAACCATGATGTAAACATGGCTTACAATCCAGGATGTCACAATAATGAATACAGACAGATTAATGAAGGTCATCCTGACTATAATTACTGGCCATGTCTGGCTGATCAACTCATTAGGCATCAGTTGTAAATATTTGTATGCTTCAACAAACAGAGCAAGCATGACCACCAGTGTCAGGTTGTTCAGTAGGCCACTATAAGTTCAAAATACCAACTGCCAGCACAAAATCAAACAAATCTTATGAAAAATTTTAATTCTCTTTATTCTTTTGTATATTATTTCCTCTTTTCTCTAAAGCTGAGTATCTAAACACATTTGTATTTCTTAGGGCTATTCCACCTTAAAGCTTTTACGCTTTTTCAAAATAATAAGATGGTTGAATATTGTGGTGGCTTTAGAAAGTTCTGTATAGACTATTACCTTTGTATCTGTCCTTGCCAAGGTACCCTGAAAAGAAACATGTACAGAATCAATTAACATGGCAGTATTGTCAATCCAGAATTAAGTACACAGTCTGTCAGTCTCCATTATGTGGAGATGACACGATAAATTAAATGTAAGCAAGTTTGATAGAGGCATTTTATTACTGTTTTGTCACAATTTTTGAATAGACCGTGTGTAAATGACAACCTTTGTATGGGAAGGAATTTCACTATGAATTAAGGGCATATCTAAGCTATTAATAATCAATATCATGACACATTATGTAAAAAAAAAAATGAGAAGCACATTGATTTAGTGATGTGTCTTATTCACATATTTGATTGATGCTTTGTTCCAATATCATATTTCTAATTGTGAGGAAATTTCCTAATACATTGTATACAGTGAAATGATTTACTGGTAAATCAATAAAGGCCAATTTTTGTGGATTTCTAGATTTTTACTACTAGGTTTGAGGGAAAGCAATTTTGTTGATTCCTAAATATGATTATTGAGTAGAAAATCATTTTTCTGGGTGATGGGTACCGACATGTACAAAATCTGTGAAAACTGAGCCACCACAATAATAAATTATTTCATGGTACTGATTTACTACAAAGTTCCTTTTCAAAACTTCAGTTAAAAAGAAAAGCAAAATCAAACTGATGGCAACAGTTACCGGAGCCATAGATGGGTTTGATCCTAGAATTCTCATCTAGGGAGCTAGCGAGGGAGAGCTGGCCGGACTGTCGCAGGGCGTTTATAAACAGCGCCACCGCTGAGCTCCCCGTTCCCTCCACCAGCTGTAACAGGGCAGTGTTCCGCTGCGCCTTGTTCTTGCCGTTCTCGATCTTCTCCTTCTCCACTTGGTCCAGGACTCCATGCTGGATCAGGTAGTCGTAGATCGCCTCCGCATCCAGGGATTCTATCAGCTCCTCTCGCTCCGAAAGAGAAATTCTCTGCATGTTACATGCGGGTTACAAGGGAGATTCTCAGCCAGTAAACCCACTGCTGGCATCCTGTGTTAAACTGCAAAACAACAAAAAGCCTCAGCATACATCTGATACCGTAAATTGAAAAATTTATGACAACTTCATTTTGCAATTTACGATTTGATAAATGTTCATTGCAATGAGAATTTTTTTTTAAGGCAATCAGGTCATGAACCTCGCAATATTTTGTAAAAGGCAAATAAAAGTTGGTTTTCATTACATTCTCAGACCCTCAAACACATTGATGAAGTCTCACAGATAAATGTAAGGGTACTCAGATCATTAAATTAGGGTAGGAGGCTTTGAACTATATTTCATGATATGGAGTTATAGAATATCATTAAAGAACTACTAAACATCAAACAAAATAATATACCTTTCCACCATAAATTATGTCCTACAACCACTTCAAATACAGACACTGTGTCCATGAATACCTGCACTTCAATATCCTACCCCATGAATACCTGCACTTCAATATCGTACCCCATGAATAACCACTTCTAAGTTGGTATGACTATGAGAATATATTCAGGAGAGAGAGATTCACAAATATCAACAAATGGTATTTCAACATCATAAGCAGCCATTTAAATCTATATTCTGATGACCTGTGTTAAAAAAAACTTTGTTCTATATACTAACATGTATTTAAATGAACGAATATCTTGCGGGATTACTAGGATCTAATGTTTACTTACCAGACACAGGATTAATTTACAGCTCGTAAAAGTGACCCATTAAGTCCTTAAATTTTCTAAAAATATAACATTTAAGTCAATGACATAACAATGCCGAAATCAAATGTTTGAAAGAGAATTGCCCAAACCTGCAGGTTAACTGATTTAAATTGAGCACATGGCTCATTTAATCTTGTACAAATATTGACATTATCACGTGAATGTTGTTGTCTGTTTGCAAAGCCATTTTGACTTGATATAGCTTTGATATTAAAGTGAAATCGAACAAGAAACAAGTGCCAGAGTAACAGTTTTACAAAACCAGCCACGCAGATGCCATTTTTTTTCCTCATCAAACACATCACAAAAATGTACTCATATCTTCAGGTTGCAGATAACAATTCTTTATTAATATGAGTTCACACAGAAAAACATACAGGTCTGAACAGAAGATGTCAGAATTTTATCCTGGTTTTATCTAATCCAAACATCCCAAAATTGTGTAAGCTAACAGCAAGGTGTTGCCAATCTTGGTAACTGGATCTTAGTCTACCCCCAGTAGACCACATTCAATCAACCATTGCCAGAAATAATGACTCACTTTTATCTATCTTTATTGGGTGTTGTGATAATAATTATTGTACAGAAATTTGGTTTTAATTTGATTTTTATTACAGAAATATATTTTAGTAGTTCTTTTATCTCCAAAATGTTATTTAGGCGTAAACTGTTAACATTCTACATGAAGTTGCAAAACTCATTTTCTCTAAAAATCTAAATCTTAAAAATGGCATTTTTCGACACTATCAATAAAAGTTTAAATACGAAGCCAGTGAACTAACGGTATATAGAATAATTTTTTTTTTACATGGCATGGCTATTACATGTACTTACATTTTCTAACACTGGAAAGTTCTACATGTAACAACCATTTTTACATTTGTAAGCATGAGAGTACTTCAAGATGAACCATGTTTTCATTGGAAAGCAGAATAACATGATGACAAAAAAGCTTCAAACATGAACATGATGAATACGTTATGACAACCTTACTCACATACCAAGGCAGTGAAGGCACTCAGAGCCAAGGAACGGGGAGAAAAAAACCTACAATCATACCCCCTGACAGACTCTCTACACACTCCACTGACTCAAATCTGTGATTCTTCCACTGATAAATACTAATATTTGACAGAAACTTATCAACAGATCATTTGCAATGCTCATTTATCAAGCCGAGATTGTCGGACCACCATCAATTTTCAGATCCATCATTCATTTGTCGATACAGCCAACACATAACAGCTTGCAAGAGGATGCACATTCCAGGATTTCTCAATTTCTCTTGGCCAGGGCACTTGGAAGTAATGTTTTCTATGACTTATGATAGTAATTTTTCATGTCAAGGTTTAAGGAGATGAAAGTAGTTTAAATTGTGCCCAATTTCCATGTTACATGCATTAAAGAGCAAACAGGAGTTGGAAGAATTGTAACAAAACCCCAGATGAGTACCGGTATTTCTTACAGCTCATCTTTAAAGCTTAAGACATAATGACCTAATTTCCAACAAGTTCAACTCAAAGATGGTAAAACTATATCTAAAAAACACAACACAGTTCAAAGCTCTGTAACCTTAGAAGTCCCAGGTTTTGTAAACAAAGGTCTCCTAGAAAGATAATACATGTATTCATGGTTCGTATTTAATGTGGTGATTACGCCATCAATTGAAATCTTTCATTATGACAATTTGACAATGCTCTTGGCAAGGGAACATGAGATTAAAGCAGGTGTCAACATGAAATATACAAATACACATAAATGTCAGAAATCTAAACCACACTATATCAAAGGACGAATTACTCATGGATGATAATGCCCCATTTTATCTTTCAAATAAACATATTGTAAACCAGCGCGTTCAGATACTGTGTATCATATACATTATACTCATTCCTATATAGTTAAGAGTACTATTACCTACATCAAATTTGTCATGTCAATTTTAAAAATATTTTACACAGCTTAGGGATCATGACTTCTCTGCATGCATTTCTGCAGTGTGTTTCAAATCATTTTAAACAAAATTCCTGACATTTAACAAATTGTGGTGCAAGATAAAGCACCATAACCATCGGAACGGCAAACATTTGGTATGCATCACTTCCACTGTTACACAGAAAGGGGCACCAGGACTCCTGACAGTGGGGGGAATACATTTCCCTTGAAATACCATCCCCCCTATTATCTCTGTGCACAAGAATAATAGGACCTGCATCAGATAAAGACCTGACAGCGGGAGGATGAAATGTACAGCATGGTTATAACCTGCCGGCAGATGAACAACATGCTAGTGGGGGCTGCATGTAACTACACTGTATAATCAATACTCAATACCTTTGAGATTAGAAATAATTTCAGAGTTCACAAACTTATCAGTACACTAGAATTTACCAGATCCCCTTCTGCAGATGAAAAAGCTCTCCCCCTCCTGCCCATGTAACTGAACTGAAGCATTACCCCCTGGAGTCAGGAACAGATGATATCAACCCAACACAGCCATCATTGAAGTTCCAACTTCCAACAAGCAGGCTAGTTGTAGCTTAATTTTAAGACAGAGACCTTGATAGATGTGGGCCGGTGCTTACGCATTAATTAGCTGTGGTTAAAAGTTTGTGTCCTTCCATAGCTACTACTTGTAAGCATTATTCAAAACATGTGTCAAGCTATCAATACACAGAACACATTCTTGCCTTGCAAAATTTGGTCTCACCGGATATCAGTCTGTAACTCCAGAAAGCTGTTTATCCTGGATTAACTTGGTTTATCAAGTCACAATTGCATTTACAATTACCTGTTTCTCTGTAATCGGTTCTTATCTTAAATACTTCCTCATAAAGAGGATTAACAATTCTTAGTAAATGAAAGAAGATAAATGAAAATATCATTAAATTCATTCATTATTTTCTTAGCTTTTATAGAGAGATTCAATTTTAAAGTCTTTCATATTGAAAATTAAGCAAGTATTTTTGATCCCCATTGTATTCTTCATAAATCAAATACTGCATTAATCTACATACACATTGTCAGTTACATATTCAGCTATGCAGCTTCTACTTACCCTGTGCTACTAGCAAGATCCTCCCTTAACAATGTTCTATGAACAGGTTTGCATGACAATTTCTGGGCTTTCTGCCGCTAAATGCAGAATTCAGAGCCATTAAGAAGACATGTAACAAAATCAATACCTAGCGCTAACTCCAGATACAGTGCCTGACATTCACGTAAACAACTGTGATTTCAAACACCGAATATCATCTCCATCTATACCACACCGGCTGAGAACCAATTCCTTGAAATATTGATAAGGCATTACATAACAAAATCCAACTAAAAAAAAAGATTCCGGATCTTTTTTTTTGTTCTTGAGGCATCTGCATCAACAAGACATGTTTACTAATATTAATATTTACATAGAATAAGCACTTCCTAAGTTTCATCTTGGAATTTATAAGCAACATTAACTTTACACACAATAAAAAAGATGAACTAACAGTCTGTCTGTTAATGTACTCTCCTCTCTCTCTCTCCTCTCTCTCTCTCTCTCTCTCTCTCTCTCTCTCTCTCTCTCTCTCTCTCTCTCTAATTATCTTGGCAACTTGGCAGTATGTATTTCAGGGTCTTTGGTGAAAGTTGACATTTTCAGTGATCTTGCAGACATAAAACAGATTGGGTCTGATTTTATTAGTTTGAAAAGCCTTAAATACAATTTGAACCTATCATTCCTTTATATATCAGTATGTACGTTGCAGGCAGTGGGAAGAAAAAAAAATTGTCTGGTTAATTTCAGTAAGAGTTGGCAAATGCTTAAAACATGGCTATGTGCTGTTGTACAATGTTTAATTAGAGGCTTTTTATTGAGATTTTTGCTGCTCTTCGATAAAGCAACACTGAATGTATTAGGCTAGCACCAACATTTCAAACCCATGAAAATAATGTGTTGTTGGTATTTGTTTGGTTATCATATGGCAAACACTTAATTGTTGCATTGCTTATAGCCACATCAATCTTTCAATTAAAATAGTTTTCGGAGAAGGTTTCCAAAAATAAATTAAATTGACATAATTCAGGTTTAAAAAGATTTACAATCAAATACTTAATAAATTTAGGACTTCGAAAGCACAGACTTTATATTAGGCCTACTTGCTTCATTTAAAGACTATTAGTATTAACAAAAATACACCAGACTGAAGAAGAAACCAATATCCAAAAGATGTGTCTTTTAAAATAATCTTGCTTTTACCCCAGAGCTTTTACCCATTATCCTATGGCTATAAAATTGACACAACTATGCCCGATGGACAGGGTGTTAAATCGAGAGATCAAGTATCATGCATGTTAACAGGGCAACATGACTGACAGGACATTATTATAAATTCATACTTACTTTAAAATACAAACTCGTTGGGTTTCCCCAATTGTACATTACATATCGCCACTTGGAAGTTATACAGTTATATGGATCAACCACCGATGGACTACTGTTACTGAGTCAGTGGCGCAGTTAAATCGATATCGGTGCATTTTGATTATTTCATGAAAAAAGCCTTTGAGGAGGAATTGATTTGTTGACGCATTTTATCAATTGATCTGTATTTCCAATTCTTACCTCTCAAATAGCCTTTTTCGTCATCACGATCATATGTTTACAGGTATCTTGTTCACACAGATAATTTTGTATCAAGGAATATGATTGGCTAAAAAATTATTTTGGTTAAGTTGTACATCATCATATTCGTATATGATCAAAATTGCACATTATTCCCTTGGGGAGAGGTGTTCCAGATATTCAGTCATCATTGTTATAAATCACAAGTTTTTCCGTTTATTTTATGTTCATATAGAGAAAACAAATATAGGCAAATGCCCTTCCTTGAATTATGTGTCACCATTTAATTTTTGCTTGGCCCATATTTTTTTTAGATACAATAAAAAATGTATTGGCTTCTTAGTTCAAAATTAAATTTTTAATATTTTAACTGAATTACACCTTTACCATAAAATACCTACCATTTTATTTCTAGATCTTTGAAAAAAACTTATATACAACTTATATAAAATGTAGTTTTGTTAACGTTTTCCTTGGGTTTATCTATCAAACTCCACCCTCACCGACAACCTTTTGTAGTATACCGGTAATCATACTGGTAATGTGAAACTGAAACATTCATTAAGGTGAATGTGGCAGTAAATTACATGTACTAACAAGGCCTATACATAAAAAAATGATTAGACACAATAATGTGTATTATTAAAACTTAACTTTTCTTTCCGAGTTTAATATCATTTTCAATTGGATACCATGGTATCAACATATATTTTTCAAAGCAAATCTAATACATGCAACTATGATAGAAAGCATCAAGGCATAAGGCTTTACATGATGGTGGAGGCTATAAAATATGAAAAGCATATAGAAAAATTATTGACAGTACATTAAAAAAAACAACTTTCAGATTTGAAAATAACTTTCAGTTTGTTTTCAATATTTGAAATGATAATAAATTTTAATAATGGTATTTTTAACATAAACAACATAAAGCATTGTTGTATAAAAATGCATTTACTTGTATAATGTATAACACATTCAATAAACAGAAGAGATGTTCTAAATTCAAATAAAATCTCAGCTTCAGAATTTGTGTTAGGAATGGCTTTGCTGGATTAATTCATATGTGTATCTTAGGGTTCTGTGGACATAAATCAACATTCAAATATATAAACAGCAGAATACATATTTTCATTTTAAAAGTTCTCTAGTATAGCACTGAAGGAAAAAATGGCTGGCTTCGTTCATAATTTCTGTTGATCCCGCCAACATTCTTGCATATCGAGTCGATAAATATCACGTATTTACAGTACATGAACTTGCGTCCTATGTCGGGAGACTTGTACATATGCACCCTCGATGAAAAAAAAGGCGTTAAGATGAAAACATGATTAGCCATTGTAAATGTGCTCACTGTTGTTCTGTATTACTAAAAGTCTATTATTGTGCTGCACTTCTCTTTGATAATGCTGCTGCCAGGTCATTTCGGAGTGCATCTTGTTTCTTCATGTCTCCTAGGGGAATGAATGAGCGTAGGCCATAGACTATGTCTCGGGTTTTACCAAAGTAAATCTCATTCAATGTGTTCCTAATTTTGTTTTCCATATCCTGCAATAAAATTATTTCATATGAATATATTACGATTATGAGAAATATGGGTCAAAAATTATCTAATTTAAAAGATGTTTTCACAGCCTCAGTTAACACCTGTTATGATTAGCTACTCGGGACTCTCTTATATTTAGGGGTTATAAATATATAGATATATAAATATATCTCCTTGATTTCTCAAATTTCTCCCTATTTTTCTGTGAGGGAGAAGTGGTCTCCCTAAAATTTTGCCTTAGGTTGGTCCCCGGTAAATATAACTTCTTGTAAACATGTAGAATCTCTTTAAAAAAAACATTTTCTTAAAAACATTAACCTGTCATAAGTACAAAGGAATACTGGTACATGTAGATATAATCAAACAGGGGAAGCAGAGAAGCATGCATGTACTTGTAGTTACAACAAACTGTATACAAGTTTCTCACCTCCACCATTTTGCCGATATTGACAATGTGGGGGGAGGCGTCACTGACTGTGGCATCCTGCTCCACCTGGCGGGTCAAACTCCCTCCCAGGTTCATCACTCCTGAGGCATCCTTGCTGGTCTGTAGCCATAGCATTACCGTGGAGGTTAACTTATAGTGGGCACTTCGTCCACTGGATTTCTCCTGAAAGGCAGTTAGGTCATTCCATAGTCAATTTCAACAAAAAAGAACAATTGTTTATATCTTGCAAAATGGCACTAAAGTTCATTAAGATTTATATGGATGTAAAGAGCAGTAACTCTGTCAGTGCTTATTAAAGATGATGCTGGGATTTGTGACTTACCTGAACTTCCACAACATGAATTGAGTCCCAGCATCCCTTAATTTTCTTGGATCCATCTCCTGCCTTTTTTATTAATATAACTCCAGCAAATCCATGGTCTAAATCCCATAAGTATACAGAGGAAACTCCTCCTTCAAAGTACCTATCAAAAAGAGGATAAATCATTATCATTAAGTATGTGCAGTTCTTGAAGCCAATGAGGAAATGCAAATTTATTTAATTGAAAAAAGTGATTAAAGTTCACAGCTGGAGGGTTTTTTAAAATTCCAAATATCAAACTAAAAGAATTAAACTATCGTACAAGTGCATTAGGTGTGTATATAAAGGTTAAATTTCTTTTTTTTTTTGGTTCAGTAATGTTTCAACCTTGAAACATCTATCGGCATTTAAATCTTCTATGCAAAAATTCATGACATCCTTAAAAGATCCTTTTCATTTAAGCACATACTAGTAAATAACAAAAGAAAATTCATCGCTACTGTTGTCATTCTATTTTAACTTGTTCAGTGTAAAATGTACCTTTTACAATATATTCATATACATATTGATATTTTTTTCTAAAAACAAAAACTATTAATGAATAGTCTTAATTTCAAGCAAAAAAATCTTCTGATATTTTCTTATGTCTTGAGTAGACTGACCCTTGACCTTCTCACCTCAAAATCAATAGAAGTTTAAATATAAGATGCAATAGGTTGTCTATTCCTCCAAAGTAACAGTATACCAAGTTCAATGTCTGTTCATGCAGCACAAAGTACACTCTAACAGACTGACATGTGCAAAACAATATACTAGTATCTCCTTTTTTCTTTTTCTTTTTTTTTAAAACCAGAGTAAAACTAACATTTCTCTGTACTGATCAAAGGCAGTATTGGCATCAATCTCCAGTTTTCTCAGTCTATCTGAAGGCAGAGTTCCATCATCCAAGGGAGGATCGTAGGTATTGCTCCAGGGAGATCTAAAATAAACAATGTGAAAACTGAAATATGTTTAAATGGGTCATTTTCAAAAATTATACATATACACTAATACAGCCTTTGAGATTTTTTTTAAAATATGTTTATTAAAATCATCAAATGTTTGTTTTTTAATCTGAAATTCATACATACTAAAACAGCTGGGTTTATAATATTTATCATTATTTGTAATTGTTTACATATAGATAAATTTGTGTGCTTGTTCTTGAGGATTTTTTACACTACCTGTATGAGTCTCCATCTCTGTTGTAATCACATAATAAATAATCTTTCCCAAGTTGTTTGTCTCTGGCAATTTTCAAGGGTTGGTCAACAGATGAAAGCAAATCTTCACAGAGAGTTGGAACCTGATGAAAGTAAAACTTCATCCATCACCAAAGGTCTATTCATTCAAATTTGTAATGGATTTTTAATAAACAAGTTTCTTAAGTTTATGAATTCATTCTAAACAAATACACCTCCTTTATATTAGATTTTATAAAGTCAAAACCATTTTTATTAGTTGCAATGATGCAATTTGTAAGTAAATGCTCAAGCACTATAAAACAAACCATTTTAAGTAAGTGTTTATGAAGATACTCCCTATAAGGTGTAAGCACACATTTGAGATGAGAAATTTAAAATAAAGCAACTTACAAGATCAATTAAATCAGTCAAATTCTTTTCTATCTGTTGAGGTGGAAGTCTTCTCATTAAATCTAAAGCGCAATCCAGCTGTTGGTCAGACTACAATTGAAATAAAAGACATAAAGCTGACCAGTTTACAACTCGTAACTCTGTTATTAGTCAAGCCTGACCAATAGGGTATAATTCTATAAGTCTAATGTTCCATGATTTGCTCTGTGACATTTTTACTCAATCTACCTCTAGCACAATACTTAAGTGAGTAAGTGAGGTCTATATTTGGTCATCACTCATCAGATTCCAAAAAATCTACAGAGGAGTGCATAATGAGCATTTAAAAAAGATAAAGAGGGCTACCCAAATGGAAGTACCTGGGTATTTATATTTACCAATCCCTTCAGACTGATTGAGGCAGATATCAATGAGAGTCTATTCACCAAGATGTTACATGTAGCTATGTTGGACTGATCATAAATGTTTTTTAATCTTGAATTGGTTTTTTTAAAAAAGCATATCTTCATAATTAAATGCTAGAATTAGGAAGAGTTGACATATATAGTCTAAGAAAGATATCTAAAAAGGACAAAGCTCTCTCAAGGGCCCTTTGGGCCAGTGAGAGCAAAGCTCCCCTGTAGATAACATGTACATGAGAATATTAAAAATACCACATAAATATCATTTAAAAGTTTTAAAATACATGACAGTTGGCTGAAAATTATTAGTAATTAAAATGCTAAATATTTACAAAAGAATTTTTGTATCAACATAATGGGTTTTAACTGTGTAACTCTGTCAAATTATCATGACCAAATATGGGCATAAATGAAGACCAATACAGGAAATGAAACTAAAACACCCCCAACATACTCTGTAAGAGACTTCATGGAGTAAGCACAAACAGTACCACAGGGAAAAATTTATCCTTTTCAGAAATGTGAATTCATGGGTTGATTTCTTGGTAATTTGTTTCTCTGTTTTCATTATCTATAGTGAAAAAGGGCGTTTAAAATATGCCAGTGCAAACCACCCCAAAACTCTTTTCTAACATTAAATCCCCATAAAAAAAATAATTTTTACTTCAACAGCAGTTAGATTACTGATCATAAAATTCTAAATATATCGTAAGATAGTAATGCAAAGAAAAACAAACCATGTTTGTTCCTGTTGAGGCTGGACAAGTTAAAGTTCAGGAAGAAATCAATTTGAGATCTTCGCCAACTTCCGGAATGGAGGTTAGAATGTTATATCGATAAGTATCCAATGAAATGAATTGTTTCACAAATATGTGATAGTTATTTCCCGCCATGAGTTAAATTTTCAATTCTGATATTCGTTTTGTCATAAATACGAATCGGACAAGACGTATAAAACACGATTTAATACATTATATACTGCATTATGTTATTCAGTACACAAATTACTATTTGTCAGCGAAAGAGATATTTTGCATTGCCCTAAACACATGCTAAAGGTGATGTTCTAAGTATAAGTCACGTGATTTCCGGTTTAGATTGTAAACATGGAGGAACTGAGTAAGCAGTGAGGATTGTGAATTGAATCGAGCTCATTACTTGACCTATTTAGCTTCGATATATAAGTATGTTGTTATTGCGGTGTACTTTTAAGTGTATATCTTTATTTAAACAAGACACATTGTGTTAAAACAATCCGAAAGTTGCAACGGTAGCAATGAATCTGTTTGGATAATATGTTAAACAATATGACAAATTTTGGTTCAACAACACAAACTAAACAAAAAATTGGGTAAAAAGCCAAATTATCAATTGAATTCGATACTTTCTGATAATTGTGTTATGATTTATTGACTTTAATTGTCTATTAATTTGAATAATTAGCATATCCCAACTGAAAAGTTCAAGTATATGAAGGTGCAGGGTGTGGTAGAACATTTGTGTATTGAAAATCTTTTAGGTATATTTGTGATTTTAACAGAATCCCTGAATCCTTGTTTTTGGGGTTTTTTTTAGTTTTAAAAAAAAATTTTTTTTTATTAATTTTTTTTTTCAGAATAGATTAATATTTTCTTTCATTTATAAAATGTTTCGAATCCATAAAGTTTAAGATGATTTGAATGGTGTAATATAATATCTCCAAGAAGAAGAAGGTATTGACAGTATTCTCATCTTTTAGCTCTACATGCATCTTGCCACCCATGTTTATGCTAGCTACATTCAAGTCTGAATGTATCACCAAAAAAAAGCATTTTATTGTTTATATTTACATCTGTCTATGACTTATTTATATTTAATCAGTTATCCTTAAAATTTAAGTAAAAATACATAAATCATTATCATTGTCGATTAAACCATTACACAGAAGGAACAGCAAATTTTCCATATATTTGTGAAGGTTGCAATGGTAACTACAACCTTTTTTGGAAGTCTGAGGTCAGTCCGTGCATGTCCATGGAGTTTGTGCTCTCAATGTAGCTTTAGTTTCGCCCAATCAAGAAATAATCCATGCATAAACTGTCCCACATGTCATATTGTAAAACATAATTATGTACATATGTTTCAACTGCTTATAATTCATTTGAATTTTAGCAAATAAACAATACAAGGTAAAAATAATTAATTCTTGGTTAAATGCTTATTATTAATTATTCATACCTTGATTATAAATTTACATAATTATTCAACCATGTGGAAATAATTTGTGTAAAACACAGAGACTATAGTTTCATTATTTTTTAATAATTGTAATGTATATTTAAAGTTTTATGATTAAAATTTCTTAGAAATATATAACCTGACCAAATGCACATTTGATGATTTGATGAATGGTTCGAACACAAGTTGTAACAACTTACTAGGTTCTTGCCAAGTATAACAATTTACAACTGTATAGTACATAGTTAAGAATGGAAAGTACATAGAAATGGATATTACTAAAATGGTTAGATCATTGAACAAACAGTTTCGTACATTTTTAATATTAAATGGTTGTTTGCATGATATTTTGTGAGTTTAAGTGTAAAGGTGTGGTTGGCCAAATAACTATACAATATTCCATAAATCTTCCACCTTAAAAAGTATATATATATAATTATCTATACATGGAAAATGTTCATTTTGACATCAAATGGTTTGATGATATTCTACAAGAACAATTCAAAACACAATTTTCAAATTCAAAATCATGCTTTGCAGCTGTACATGCATATAATTGGGAGACAACAGACATGTTCAACAAGCAGGTTTATTTTAACATCTTAAAATGTACAAATATAAGGAAAACTGAAACATTTTGACAAAAGTAATTTTCATAAAATATTCATGTATACTGTCCATAGTTTTTTAATCCTTTATATTAAAGTTTTACACATATGTATTCATAAAAAAGCTACATAAATATTAAATAATGTATTTTAAATTTAGATTTGGTTTATCCAGCATGACCTATTAATTTTATTGAGATTCTAGCAACAGTATGACAGCTGCACAATATGCTTTGTCAGCAAGTTTCTTGACATGTAGCTTATAATTAAGTTTGTGCCCTCTACATAACAGGTTTTCATGGCCATTTCATTTAACTACCCTCACAAGATCTCTTAAGTAATAAAAATCAATACTGCTCCTTTCGCTTGCTGCAACATTATTTCTTCATCATCATTTTGCAGATAAACATCTTGCCAAAATGCCAATACAAGAGACAGAGGATCATGATGCAGTGCGGATGAAGGTGGGATACAATGGGTAAGTGCTCAGACCTATAACAGTGCTGTAGGACAAAGTTTGGTGCTGTGTGGGTTTTTATTTACTAAGTTATTGTCAGGTACACAATGCAAAAGTATTTTCTTTGAATTAAATCTTTTTTGTGTAAATCAGATATTTGCTGAGACATTCAAACCTTTTCGTTTTTCAAAATTGCATTTTTAAAGTGAATGTTTTTTGTGAAACTGCTGCAAAATGGCAATTGCTTGTGACTTGTTATAACTCATTTTTATTCCAACTTGGAATTTTTTCTGCTTGGCAAAATAAATAAAGATTTGTGCTGTGTATTTATGTATTTATTATAGATTCATTGTGGTACATGTTCTTTGCTGTGTAGATCTTGGTTCAACTTTTTGATTGAATGGAATTTTTTTTTTTATTATAGCTAATGTACCGGTAAATGAATTAATGGCTGGGTCCCTTGTATTATTTAAAATGATTGTTAAATATGAATAAATATAATTTTGCCAAAAGGAATTTTATTTTTCAGTATTTACAAATTTATTATGATATTTGTAGGGACATACTCATAACAAGCATAGGTCCAGAAATATCCTATGAAGATTTCTGTTCTGAGATAAAGGACATCTGTAAATTTGATGATCAACAGCTTTTCACAGTCAAGTGGCTTGATGAGGAAGGTTTGTCAATTTCAGAGGAGAAAAAATAAAAGTTGAATGACTAAAAAAAATATTTGATGTGTCATAAGCATCCTCGTCTGAATGAGAATTAAATCCTGCTTTATGAATGCAAGGTGACTTTTCGATACAGGTGACCCCTGCACGATATCCTCTCAGACAGAGCTGAACGAGGCCATTCGTCTGTATGATCTGAACAAAGACTCCGAACTGACCCTCCATGGTATGTTTCGTATTGACCCCTGTCAAAATTTCATTCAGCCTATGTGTATTTATACTTGTGGATATAAGATTCTAAACACTGTTTGTTTCTTTCTTTACTTCAGTTTTTCCAAATGTGCCAGAGCGTCCTGGAATGCCTTGTAGAGGAGAAGATCGTAAGACTTTATTTCATGAGATCTAGTTTACATGCATGATCCAGTGGATCTTTACATGTTATGTACACTGATTGGTTTCTTATATCTGTAGGTAACATGTACAGGAAAGGTGCAAGAAGATGGAGAAAGTTGTACAGGATCAATGGACACCTCTTTCAAGCCAAACGTTTCTCAAAGGTAAATACCGGTACATGTTTAATTACTATGACTGATGAAAATGACTTGTTGCCTCATTAAGTCTGCAATGATTAAAAGATATTTCCTTTTGACATGCTTGTATGACAGAGGATTTTTATCTTTTGCAGAAAGCTTTCTGCTCCTTCTGCTCGGACAGAATCTGGGGTCTCGGTCGACAGGGATTCAAGTGTATTCAGTGTAAGATTGCTGTCCACAAGAGGTGTCACAAATTCCTAAAAGTGGTCTGTGGAGCCCCGGTTATTGTAAGAACTTCACAATCTACATAGCACTTCAATACATTTAAAAAAAATGAAAAACATTAGAATTAATGTCCTTTTTACAGCTGTTTGATTTCACATTTACTTGTGTATTTTGTAGCAGAGAAGCTGTTCATTTTATTTGTCTTTAATACAACTTTCAGACTGGAGCTAAACCAGAGCCAAGAGATGATGTAAAACAACCAATATCAGATCTGAGGGACCTGTCCTTAAAGGAATCCAATGGACATCCAAAATGTAAGTATAAATTTGTGTCATCAGAATACATTTATATCAATGGTGTAGATTTAATTACCAGTACTCTGTTAATTGCCATCTGACTTTTTTGAAGTTACCAGATTACTAATATCTGAAATGAGCAATATAGCAAAATATTCATTCTGTTTACAGTTTCAGAGAATGGAACCTCAATAGAAATAGGAGGAAAAGAGGTATTTATTATTTAAATATGAAAAATACTAGATAAAAATCATATGAAAAAACCCTATATTTAGCAGGAGAAACTTACATCAAGTTGTTTATTATTATTTAGCATAATAAAGGATTTGGGATCTTTTAAATAGATGGAATATCTTTAATAATAAACATCAAAACTACAAGAAAGCATATGTATTATCCTGTAATCTGCCATATTTAAAAGTAAATGTAAAGATTTCTCAAAGAACAAGGCTGCAGATAAGCCGCCTTATTGTGAGCTTTTCCCTGATATTTTGATACACATTTATTGTACATGAGCATTTATTGACCCACAGTTGACTGAGGAGAGTGAAGTTGACACTGAGGTAAAGCCAGACATTTGTATTCCCTCTGGTGTATGTTGTCTGAATGAATGGAAACTGATATTGAGCATTATAGATTTAGTCTGTCGTTGTATGTCATGTGTGTCAGACTGAGAAGAGCTATGTCATTTATGATGCTTCAGAAAATGGACCGATTTGCAATGGTTTTGCCAGATCTTATCAAATTTTCTGGTTTTCTTTGTGTGCTTGTTTTTAAAAATTCTGTTGTGTGTGCTGTTATGCATGGGATATTTGAAAAGTCATGCAATTTGGATGTACATGTATTTACAGCCACACAAGTTCTTCATTATAAAGTGGCCATTTCCATTATCTAATCTCATAAGAATCTGTTGATATTCTTGTATAAAGGATACTGTTTTCCCCCATGCCCATTAGTCTTAGGCCATATAAAAAATATGTGTGGTTCTGGTAACATCTAAAAAAAAAATTAGGGTAGGCAGGTAGGTATTTTTTTTTTTCAATTTTAGAATAGAAATGTATGAAATGATTGTCTTAGTACTACCTAGAAGCACTGCATTGCAGGTGGCATTTGTATTAAGTGAGATAAATATACTAAATCAAGATTGGTAGGGAACATCTAGCTTTTAACTATGAAACAAATATTTTTTAAATAAAAAATTAATAAAAAATAATTTTTGTTTAAAAACAAAAAAGTATAAAATGTTCGGTATTAATTAGGGCTGGTACAATTGAGAGTTCATTCGATTTGGTCCGATTTTGATTCAGAATGCTATGCTTTGTTTTGTTGGGGTTTTTCAATTTGATTCAATTAAACAAAGGTCAATCTCAATATTTTTTATTTTAAATTAAAAAATGATCTTTACCTTGCAGATTCCAATTAAATTCAATTTAAGGACCTACTTTGAGCCGATTTTTAGGGAGATTCACTTCTATCTAACAGAAAAATAGGGAGAAGCTTGAGAAATCGGGGAGAAATTTAAATTTGATTAAAAGATAAAAGTCAATAAAAACTAAAACAACAATCTAAATTTTTTTAAAAATTTATCTTATTTGTTGAATTTTATTTATTTGACGTATTCATACATTTTATATATGAAATGTTTTGAAATTGTGTTAGCTTAACGACAAATAAAATCAGTCCATGTATTTTTGTGCATTTTGGAGGTATTACCGGTTGTCCAACCCTTTGACCCAATTACAAACGTTTTGCAGAGAATCTTTTATTTTTTAAAGTAATTTTTAACAAACTAAATCTAATATGGAGCCGATGACGGAAAGCGGGAAAAATTCCAGAAAAAAATTCAAAATTGGCGAAAAAAACTTTTAGGGTCGGGGGTAAAAAAAATAGGGACGGTCAGGTGGCTGGAACCACATATATTTTTTTATTTGGCCTTATGCTCTTCTGTCTATACCAGAAGTGCAGGGAAGGTTTTTGAAATCTTGCATATTTCATCACTAGTTGTTATATAATTTGGAATGTGGAAATATATACTTGTGCTAATGTGCTTTAATGGAAATAAAACCTCTGTTGTTCCAACTTCCCAGAGGGAAGATAAGAAGAAAAACATTTTTAGGATATTAATAGGTTTTTATGACAATAAATTAAAGGAAGTCAACAAGGAAACACTTGTAATCTAGGGTAATTTTGAAACTTGCTGGAAAGAAATTTTGGTCTTTGAAGTAGGTTAAGTTGCTTTTAGGTTAAGAAAGAATCAAGTATTTAAAGACTGATGGAATAAATTTTATTTCATAATTTTTATCAATGAGAGAATCTTCAGTTAGAAATTAACCTACACTTAATCTGGATTTATAACATTTTAGAAGAGTAAAGTGTTTGGTCTTTAATAATTTAAAACTACCGCAGCTGTAAAGTACATCACTGTATATACAAAACTTCTTTCAGACTTATGTTCAGTTTCGAAGCTTCTACACTAATTAACAAAATATGTTGAATTTTTAATTAATGACACAAAGTATTAAACACAAATTCAATTAAGTTTTTGTTTTTGTAATTAAATTACTGCAAAATTAGAATTTCTTATAATTAACTGAGCACTTAGTCATTATATTTATATAGCTATCTTTTCTAAACACACTTCGATCATTACGCTGTGTTGTTCCACTCCCAAGAGCCTTAGAGACTGAGAAAAACAAAGAGCTTTAGTGACTGAAGAAAACAAAAGTGCCACAAACATATGAATTTTGTGCTAAAAAATGTTGTAATTCTGTTGTCTTATCACATCTACTCTCAGCTTTTATTCAGTCTTTCAGTGGTTCATTTCTCAGCTTTTATTCAGTCTTTCAGTGGTTCATTTCTTAAACTGTTCTTTAATCACATATTTTCTTCTCTACCTTCTATAAATGTTAATTTCTGCCCTACAGGATTGGACTTACCGGCACTCTAAATCTTTACTTTGTGAATCACCCCTAGGTTATATGTCTTTTTTTAGTGTGTTGAATTATTTGTTGAAATGACATTGAAGTAATGAAAAATTTTAAATTCAATATTTACTTTTTATTGCGGTATGCTGTACTTACCATTAATGTACATGTGTAAGGTAGTGTAATGTGTGTATGTTATTTTCATCCACAATCAGGCCCAACCAGCTGTTCAGGTAAAAGTAATTGTTCTAAAAGTGATATTGATGCTACAGTGGCAACTGCATCCTCACTTTCACCATGCTCTGTGTCGATCCAGAAAAATATCATCGTATCTGTTGCTTGCCTTCAATTTTCATAGAACATTCACATTTCTATTCAAAATTTAATGTATGCAGTGTTAATGGTTTTTTTTTTTTTTGTTTTTTTTTTTTTGCTTTTATATTAAAAAATTCTCCACTGTGCTAAATAATACCACTCTATTCTTGTTTTTTGTCTCTATTGTTTTTATTTTAAAAGAGAAGTTTTGAACTTAAATTGATTATTGTACAACCAGGAGTTAATGCAGAGAGATTGATTTCTGTTCCATGCCTAAGTTTTTTTCTGGATCTGTGTGAAATGTGTTTGCATTTGTGTTCTTCATTTTAATTCATTGTTATCTCAAAACTTGACATGTACATGTACATTCAATATATAAACAATGAGGGTTTAAAGATTAAAAGTGTAAATAGTGTAAAAGTTAATGCAAAATCAACCTGTCTTATTGAATAAAATAGTGATTATTTTCAAGCAATAACTTTTAATTCTTTGCAAATTTATTCTGATTCATAACTATACCAATAAAAGCTTCAGGAAATCATGATAGATTCCTTAACACATGCAATAATCTCTTAAAACAAGGCATGTTTTCTTTTCATATAGAATTTTTGCACAGATAAACCCCTCCTCTTTATAAATTATTTACTAGGTATATATTCATTACTGAGAAACTCTCAATCCACTTAGAATAGGGTAATCTTATTAGTGTCCAGGGGTATGAAAAAGAAAATCATGTTAAAAAATTATGTTACTACTTATACATATGTAAGAATGCATTATTGGTAAAAACTTCTGTCAGTCAGAATAGGGCAAGGATCATTCATAAAACTGAAAAATATTTTCAGTGGGGATATGCAACACTGATTGTGGGTTTCAGAAGAAGAGCATTGATTAAAAAAAAACCCACCAACATATAGAAAAAATTGATGTAAAAAATGCATATTAAATGCATTTATGTTTGAATTTCCATATACAAACCAAGCCCAAGGTGTCCATCATTCCATCCTCATGCATCACTGCTTTACCTGTTTTAGGTGCTCATGTGTTATTCAGAAAAATGGATGTTGGCTGGAGATATATTTATTATTATCCTGTGTAACCGTTCATTGTCCCACAGTCAAAACGACAAAATAGCAGCATAAGTTTCATGAAATTTGAAACTGCACTGTATATATGTGATATTATGAAGCACTTCCTTGAACAAGTACACCTTTTTTCTAGAATTTTAATTTATTATTTTTCAGATGTTTTAGAAAATTAAGTTTGATGAAGAAAACACCATTTATGTTACAAAATAATACATACTGCATACACTTTTATCTATTTTTCTCTACAATGAATCTTTCTAATGCTAAAATAAAGAATAATAATAATTTAACATAATGTCAACAAGAGTCATTGTTTCAATACTTCGAAATTCTGAGATTTGATTTCCTAGCCTTAACAGTAATTGATAAAATGTTTTGCTTACAACAATTTCTGCATTTCAGACGTCCAATGGAACAGACTCTCAACAGGTGACACTGGATCAGTTTGAACTGCTGCGGGTCATAGGTCGTGGGAGTTACGCTAAAGTTCTGATGGTGGAACAGAAACGTACGAAACGAGTCTACGCAATGAAGGTCATCAAAAAGGAGCTTGTAAATGAGGATGAGGTAGGACACAAAAATAACAGCTCTAACAGTGGGATCATAATTGTGTGCAGTTCTTTACATCATTATAAACTCTTGTATGGTAAATAGTTGTTTTAATCCTTGTCACATTGTTAATCATCATAGTTTTATTTATTGGAGGTTTTTGTTCATTTTAGGATATAGACTGGGTGCAGACAGAGAAGCACGTGTTTGAGACTGCCACCAACTACCCCTTCCTTGTGGGGCTTCATTCCTGTTTCCAGACTCCCAGCAGGTACTTAATTAAATACTTTAAACTCAAGCTAGAATTGTTCCTATAAAAAAGCACTGCAGAATGTAGACTTTCCAGATCTCATAACTATAATACCATCTCTACTGCAAGAACAGCCACCCCTATTTATTATATGCTCTATGTATGTGACCATGCACTCTTTCTGATGTGTATCTCTCAGTGTTCGGTGAGGATTACATTTATGACTTTCTTTTTCCAGACTGTTCTTTGTGATTGAGTTTGTGAGTGGAGGAGACTTGATGTTTCACATGCAGAGACAGAGGAAGTTACATGAGGAGCATGCTCGCTTCTACTCTGCTGAAATCTGCCTGGCTCTCAATTTTCTCCATGAAAGAGGTTTTTACTTCTTTTTGATGATTGAGTGTAGAAGTTGTATATTTAAAACAATGCAAACAGCTAGTAATGTAATGTGTTTTAATGAATATTATTTGCTTGAATATTAAATAAGGTTCAATACATAACAAACTACCAAAGTTAGGTACCAAGTTGTATAAAGATATATCAACTTTTATTTTTAGGCTGTTTATCAAAATTGGCAAAGTTTTGTTTTATTTTCACAGGCATAGTGTACAGAGATCTGAAACTGGACAATGTCCTACTGGACCACGAGGGTCACATCAAACTGACTGACTACGGCATGTGCAAGGTAAGAAACTGGTGTTCAGGTGTATAAATCTGGAGTCAATTCTATAGATATAATGTTTCATGTATTCAGTTTTAATTGATTAGAGTGATATGATATGGAAATTTATTTTGAAGCCTTTAGTATTGTCTATAAAGAATGATTTCTTTGTTTCGTCATGAAATCTCTTCTTTTTAGGATCATTGCTAAATGTGTGTGAAAATAACACTCCTCAAAAACTTATCAAAGCATTTGTCAATTTATAGAAACAAAATTTACAGAAAGCTTTATAAATATCATTTAAATATGGATAAATTACATTGACATGCAAGTAAATATGTATTCAACCCTTTACCATAATGGTTTATTTGTATTAAAAACTTTCAATTTTATTTCATACTGTATTTTAAAAAATATGGAAGATTACCTAGTACTGATTTAAAGTACTGGTACTTTTAGAGATTTTGACCCAAGGGTGGAAGGTAAAGGTAGCTTGTTGGGGGGAGCTTAACATGTACACTGTATGTTGTATATTTCATGATAAATAAAGGATGGATTGCAACCAGGTGACACAACATCAACATTTTGTGGGACGCCTAATTATATAGCTCCAGAAATTTTACAAGGAAATGACTATGGTATGTTCTGTGTTGGCTTAGTGCCCTGTAGGTCTGGGCTTGGGTCAGTTCTCTCCCCTGGTAAAGGGGGACAACTCCTGGGTCCTTCCTACTGGATATAGTGGTAGGGGGTGATTAATATGGCTTTTTTCTGCCTGTTCCCATAGGAGGGCCTGTGGGCTGGAGACACCACCAGTACATTTTGTGGAACCCCTAATTATATAGCCCCAGAAATCCTCCGAGGGGAGGATTATGGTAAGCTTTTTACTAACATCTAACAATCATCCAGGGGCCCATTGAGGGGAAATGAATAACTATGATGATATAGCATTGAAACATATTTCAAAACATACAAAGAAACTGAAAAGAAAATAATATTGCAATATTGTTTGCAGTTTTTGAAATATGGTTTTGGTATCATGGTAGTTTAGTTTCAAATTTTTCCCCAATGGGGCACCCCCTGGATTTTTCCTCTTTTCTTGCTTTTTGTAATGTGTTTTCTCACCTTAACAGGAAGGGCTATGGAGTGGAGACAAAACCAATACGTTTTGTGGAACTCCCAATTATATCGCCCCCGAGGTTCTCCGTGGAGAGGACTATGGTATTGTTAAGAAAACTCCTTGCTTTGGTCATGAATTAGAACCAGATCATTATTCAAGTAAAATAGTGTTCTTCACTAAAACATTTATTTTTATTTAAAAATAATAGAATAGAATAAAGAGGATTGAGATTTTGGAGAGGCCTTTCTCCATCAATTTTTTAAACTTCTAAAATCAAGGACATTCCTATGTATTTGAAAACAAAATAGACATTTGATATTAAATTTGACCAATAAAATCATGTACATTGAGATATCATGAGACTTGCAATAGTTTCAGATTGAAACTTGAAGAATGATCTGGGTTGTTGCACCGCTTGTGGCATCGAGTTTGAACCATACCCCAATACAAGTCAGGCATGCAGTATTATGGAAAATATAAAGAAGGAAGAAATATCCATATTCTAGAATTTATTTCATATGAATATCATGTAATGTATAAGAGTAATGGGGTATTATTTTTTTTATTAACCACTAACAGACAATTAAAAAAACAGTTCCAAATGACATTATATACATATATATTATATATATGTATGGATATGTGTTTTAACTAAAAACTGGCATGGGCATACATTTAAATGTATATGAACAACTTTCTAAAAATAAATTGGGTGGTCATTTTGGGAAATTTCTTTAACCATATTAACACTATTTCAGAACTAAGTATTGGAAAAGCAAGAAAAGCATGAATATTTATCACTAAGTGTTGTGATGCATGCATGGGTCGGGGGTCATGGAATGAGTATATGTATTGTAATGTTCAGTAGAATGTGTTCTAGGGCGTTTGTTCCTCTGTAGAGAGTCAACACCTCTTTATGAATGAATTTTATGAAAGTAAATGTATTAAATACTGTTGAATTTATTGTAGATCTTTTTATTTTACATATATACATGTACTTTGATATGCAGATTTATAGTAACTGTAAAAAGGATGAAAAATTGCATTAAAAAACTTCATTGCTTCATTATTTGTATAAAGACATGTTATAAATTGTTTGATATGATTGAATTTGCTCACCGATGCATTGTTCTTGCACACCCTATTGGAGAACTGGAGATAAAGATTTGAACACTTTTAAAAGTACTCCAGTGATTTATTTTCATCGCCAATTCACAGAATGATGCAATCACCCAATTTAGTAGCTAGACCACATTTCCAAATGTTATTTCATATGATTTATGTGTTTATTTTTAGGCCTCATTCATATAATTGCATATTGCAATGCAAATTATTCATGGTTCAATGAAGTGAATATTCCCTTTTATTTTTACTACCAATGGCTAATTTACATTGCTATTTAATTTGTGTTAATAAAAGTTCGGCTCAAATTCATATTGGATTTTGAAATCTATTGGAGTTGATGAATTGCTGCTAATTATGGCAGTTGTTGCATTAAAATATGAGATTACAAATGTCCAATATGCAACCTTTGTTCATTTGACGGAACTCATCAGTTTCATAATATGAATGAGGCAACATGCTTCTGTTTTACTATAAATAATACCTGGTATTCATTATTAAGACAGTTATATGTAAATCATTGTAAAATGATGTTTCATATGTAATATTGATTTATAGCTTTCCTTAAAATGTTTGCATTTGTATTGAAATATAAAACTAAAATTCAAGTACATGTAGTACTAAAATTATATATTTCTTTAATATTTTGTAAAGGACGGGTAATTGAGAGTAAATTTAGAACACCTATTATCAAAATAAATCAACATGTTTAGAAGAGAAAAAAAAATCAAAACATATTTATGCATTTTGAGAAATTTGCAAACACTTTAGTTAATGTAAACTAATACAAGACTTGTGTCTGATTCTCTGTTACTTTGTCCTTGACACAGATTTCAGCGTCGACTGGTGGGCGTTAGGGGTGCTCATGTTTGAGATGCTGGCAGGTCGGTCGCCATTCGATGTGGTCGGTGGAGCAGAAAACCCAGACCAAAACTCAGAGGACTACTTATTCCAAAGTAAGTTGTTATGGCTATATTATATGCCTGTGTTTATGGTACTAAGCATTATTTAGCGTAAGCAGGAAGGCTATTAAGCTATTAATTGTAAATATGGCTCTTGAGGTTATTTACATTATTTATAATAGACAGTATTTCTTCAGAATTACATGTATTCATCAGGGTAATGATCAACAAACATATTTCTGTGAAAACATTTTAAACTAGTAAAAAAAAATACTCATGTGTAATATTTTAAATACACCATTGAATAATCGCTCCAATGACCAGTCAGTTAAAAGTGTTGCAGTTATAGCACTAACGAAAAGTATAATCATGGAAATCTTTTTTTTTAATTGAAATTCTTTTTTCATTTCAGTCATCTTGGAGAAAACTATAAGAATACCCCGGTCGCTTTCAGTGAAGGCTGCATCCATCCTGAAAGGATTCCTCAACAAGGTACTCTGTCGTTGTGTAGAGGAAAAAAAAAGAAAAAATAATTTTATGCAGAAGAGAGTACATTTATCATTAAGTGATTTTTGTTGCATACAGGAAAAGTTTATCATTATAAAGGAATGTTAAAGGGCAAAAAAAAAAATTTTCATTACACTCTTAGTTGTTAAACCTTTAAAGAAAATTAAGGAAAATTTGTTTTGGAAGAGAATCAGTTCAAATTTTGTCACTTGGGATGAAATATATATATTTATTAGAGCAGTAATCTTATTTATTCGTTATATCCATTAATTTTAACTAAATAAATTTTTGTACAGATTTTGCATGAATATTCATTATTCCTGTTTTGCTGTACCCGTTTTTAGAAACATTTGTTAACTCTACAAAATGACTATGAGCTATCATTTCAAGATTTTTAATATCTATAAATATACCGATACCCTTTACTTAACCTTATACAGAACCCTGCAGAGAGACTTGGATGCCATCACGACTCTGGCTTTAATGACATTCAGTCTCACCCGTTCTTCCGAGCCATTCAGTGGGATGTGCTGGAACAGAAGCTGGTGACCCCGCCGTACAAACCCAGCCTCAAGTCAGATCGTGACCTAGAACACTTTGACCCTGCTTTCACTGATGAACCAGTACAGCTGACCCCTGATGACCCGTATGTTGCCTCTTTTTTATTGTCTTTTGTTTGTTTCAATGTTTGTGATATAGTTCTTGTTTTAAGCTCTTCTCATTTTGACATGTATAGGCATCAGTGATGCAAAAGAGCTTCTAATATTGCTAAATATTTAAAAAAGACATACCCTGGTACCAAAAAAACATTGATATGAATTTCTACTTGTATTTCTGTGTTTGATTTATTTCTTTGGTTTGAATTGGGAGAAGGGACATAATTTTGAACATGAGGGGGGGGTATTTTAAGCATGAGATGAGAGGCATTACATGTATTTTGAACGCTAGATTTGATTGTTCACTTCTTCTGTGTTTTCTTTTTATAGGAAAGTGATTGACAAGATTGAGCAGTCTGAGTTTGATGGCTTTGAATACGTCAATCCTCTGCTGATGTCGATGGAGGATTGTGTATAGTCTGACCCTTAGTCACACCCATACAAACAATAAACTGACACTTAGTCACACCCATACAAACAATATACTCACCCTTAGTCACACCCACACAAACAATAAACTGACACTTTAGTGGCACAAACCTAACGGACAGGAGCTGTGTACCGGAGCCAGGAGAACCAGACAATCGTATTCTTGTACCTCAAACTGTTGGTGAATGGTATTAGTAAATGGCCAAAGAGTTGAGGTCATCGGAGATTTTTTTTCTATTAACTGTGTGCACAGGATGCTAATCAATTTGTGATATATGTGCTTGTACCTGTTGAGGGCAACAATTTTTTGAACATTTTCAAAATTTAACTCGAACAACTGTCAGTACAATGTACTATATTAACTTTATTGTACAGTTAGTGAGAAAATTTTGTGGATATTTTGGGGAGTCGGGGGGGGGGGGGGGTCTGGTGGGAAGGGGGCATTTTTTGCATTATTGTGTTCTACATGGTATTTAAGGGGCAAACAAATATGTGTGTGTATTTTAAGTTTTTGTGATTCTGTCTTTGTCCATAAGAACCAGACAAGTATTTTGTGACTGTATTTAGATGTGTTTTGTGACTCTTGTCTTTGCGAGGCATTGTTGTACAACGAACAGAAGTTTACCAGTTACTTGTACATTGACTAGCTTGAAAAACATAGTTTTTGTTGGGTAGTTTTATTTTATTTTTGCATTTTTTTCTTTGAAAAGATGAGGAATATTCCAAGTGACCAAAACATCATGATGGGTAGAAAGATTTTGAAAAAAAATAATAAATAGATCTGATTTTTTAAAACAAGTGTATAGAACATCATGTTTAGCCTAGGTCATTTCATGTACTTCTTCCTCTGTCACACAATGTCATTCCTTTTGAACCAAATGGTAGTGTGCTGAGATTGCCTGAAACTTGTAATGTGGAGTCTTGTTTGTTTTTACATGTGGAAATAGCCCAAAGTGCAATGGATTCATTTCTTGTCAGTCAGAAGTGCTGGATTTTTTTGTTACGTTAACATGTATTGTTATTTTGTGCACTCTCGACACCTGTTGAATAATAGTATCTATTTAGTACTACACACAAAACGGAGGAAAAATGCTTTGTAAAATAGAAAAAAATATATAGAATTTAAAACGCAACATTTATTTATCATTGTATTGTTATAATGAATGTATCTTTTTTGTCAAATATGTCTGAATAATGTTTATATATCTTGATTGAGTATTGGTGATTAATCAAATGATTTTAGAAAGTAAAAAAAAAATAATTAACAATTTATACACACATATTGAATACTGCAACTGTCTTCCATAAAACAAAACCTGTTATTTCTTTCTTTACCTTATTGATATGTAGATCAACATGTATTGTGACTTTCAATTGTACAACAATCTGTTCAACGCAGACATCATCATCTGTATATTTGAATTTTTGCCATTTTCATCTTTTTTTTTCTTATGAAACTTATTAAAATGGATCAAATATTTTTGTATTGTGTAGAAAGTAGAGAGCACAATGATGCAAATTACTTTGTCTTCTTAGAAGATAACATTTTCTTTCTT
Source organism: Magallana ariakensis (assembly GCA_020458035.1). Taxonomy (NCBI): domain Eukaryota; kingdom Metazoa; phylum Mollusca; class Bivalvia; order Ostreida; family Ostreidae; genus Magallana; species Magallana ariakensis. The sequence goes on along the minus strand of CM035814.1, from coordinate 41,887,305 downwards.
TAGATTGCAATTTCAGAAGTTTTCTTAGAAGAGAGTTTTTCTACCCACAACTTTGTGTTTTGATTTTTTTTTTATGGCCAGTTTTGCTGAAGTGCAAATTTGACTATCAGAAGCATTCCAGATTATTTTTAAAATTATTTGATTTTTTTTTCTATTTTGCATAATTTATCATTGGTTGTGATATTTCAAATTAAGATATATGGTGTACAATAAATACAATTTGCATGTACTGTGGTGTTTTATTATGACTCCAGAAGACATCATTACTTTTGCATGCACCATCTTAAACCACACAGCGCCTAGGGTGACCCATGCGATTGGTTTCCCAGTTTAATGTACACACTTTACATCTCTTGTTGCATAGCTAGTATTCATTTATCAAACGAATTTTGTGTTATTTAAACAATAAAATTCTTTCGTTGGTGATTCAAATGCGGGCTATAAAGGTGGCGACATTTAAAAAAAAACGTACATATTTACATCTTTCTTTTAAAAATTTATAAATTGATTGTAAGAAATAAGTAAAAATTCACTAAATTACTGTTAATGTACATCAGTACGTTAGCTAAAATAAACAGCCAAATCGTCACCTATGGGAATTTGAATCTAATTTCGTGTAGTCCGTGATTTTTCTTGGGTTGCTTTAGGTTTCGACCAATCGATAAATGGGGCGTGAATATTTCAGTCCTGTCAGTTTCTACAGAGCTATGAATTACAATCAATTTCTGTAAGAAATAGAGGGAACCTGACTTGGTGGATGTAAATATTGTATATTGAAAACAGGAGGCGGTCTTTAAAATATTGAAAAAGCCTCAACTGAAAATTGAAAGACTAAACAAAGCTTATGAAAAAGAATTACTTACAATGTGATAAATATTATAGTTATGAGATAGTGAAAAAGTACATGTATATTCTTTGAGAAAAGAAAACGCATGTAAAACGCGGAACAAAATGTCATCATGTCAGACTATACTGTAATCAACAAAAATCAAACCAAAGAACTATGGGACTTGTTTTATTAAACTAAGAATATTGAGATAAAAAATCTGATATAATATTAGAAAGAAATTTGGTATTCTCAAACTCATTGTCACGTGATTTCTGATATTCACATCATTCGGAGGAAATAGTCCGGGGGGGGGGGGGGGTTGCTGCAGAGAAGGATATGAGGGACTGGCAAGGAAAGTGATGAACGAGGAGAGAAAATCCCAATTCCACTTCGCCGACTTCATCTTGTTGAACACAGTACACGCTTCAGTCCACAGTGTTGCAATCGTTGTTGAATCCCCCACTCGAGGTTTCGCCTCCATCGCTCTCCTTGCGCGTGTTTTGGAGGATGCCAAGATACCAATGTTCCACAGCTCTAATTTTTTATAGAGAGTTATGTAAATATATATGTACATATACTTTTCATGCACATTTTTTTTTCTAGCACTCGGTTGATTTTTAAATATTTTTTCTTTGGTCCGCTCACGCAGCGCCAGCATATAGCCATCAGGGTTGATGGAATGCTGTACTATGAAGATGTAGGTGTAGATATCACGTTGCTGATTCCGACCAAAGGCATCAAAATTCGCTTATATATCAAATGATGTATAGAGACATCGAATAAGTGTTTGGACTCGGACATTAGCATTTTGGATTGGTGTTCCCATCTTCTCTCGTCACTGGATGAATGGATCGTTTCCGTGTATAATGGCACAAGAAGAGAACAACAGGTATTCAAAGCACACCATACGGCAGCACTCTAACACCCCCCCCCCTCCCCCGGAACATCTTTCACAGTAGATAGTTAACTAGGCACATTTCAGTGTTAACAAAAAGTTGTGTACTATATAAATAGTGCCTGTTTGGGAGGGTAACCGTTGAAATTGACACCCCGAGAAAACCATTGTCAACCGACGCGAAGCGGAGGTTGACAATGGTTTTCGAGGGGTGTCAATTTCAACGGTTACCCTCCCAAACAGGCACTATTTATTTTATTATACTGAATGTCTTAAACTTAGAGAAAATTTAACTGCTTTTATATAGAAATGACGTGAATTTAACGGCGAACCGTACGCGCATAATTTACGCGCATGTAACAATTCGTTCTATCGGCCCGTTGCCAAGCGTGTTGCTAACGCTGAGGGTAAGGGAACGGATTGTCAACTGCGTCTAAACCAATCAGATTTCAGTATTTAACATGAAAGTATAATAAAACAAATTATCACATGAAGACGAAGCATGATCAGAATTCTAGGATATGAAAGAGACAATGGGGTGAACTATTCCGTTTCCTTTTTACAGCAAGAATCCCCGACGAAGGCCGCAGTAAGTGTTGGAGGGGTTTGTGGCCCGTGGTGAACCCTTGGGTGGGGCACTGCTCCTCTGGGTGGCTACAGGTGCAGTGTCCACGGGAGATGAGGGGTCATCTTTGGCTACAATGATTACCAAGTCACGAAATGAATACCAATTTCTTTTATCATGCTGAATACAATATTTTTGGACTTGTCCTTAGGACCTTGGATAGTTTGCATAGAATGTTCGTGTACTTCAACGAAACTACCTACGTACGATGATCTCCACGGTGTAGTACCTAAACGGCTGCTATCCGTAAAAATCTCTGTAGTGTGTGTTTATTAAGACAATTCTTGTATATCAATGTTATAGCTTGAACATGAAAAAAAAATCAAACAAATAAGCTTTTAAAAACTCAAAGTTACTTGTGATGAGCCTTCAAGAAGCTATACTCGGCATTTAACAAAAGGTCTGAATATCGATAAAATCTCCTTTTTTTACCGTAAAATTGACCCCTTCGTTACAGCAAGGGATACGTAACCAATACATAATATTAACTCGCCCAAAAGTATTCATCTTAACAAAAGTATCATATTATAAAAACAATATATATATATATATAGGTATGGTTGAAGTAAAACAATATCTAGAACCGTTTTAACAAGAGCTTGGACTTTCCGTGGGATGTTACTATCTAGTTTGCTCATCAAAACAAGCTTTCAAATATTGACCTCCTTTCTTCTAATTCGCTAAGAGAAGCTCATTAATATTCATAGATAGACTGTCAAAACCGGAAAGCTGTTTGCCAAGATCTGCTATGCTGTGTGAAATTGACACTGTTTCAGCGAAATATACATCCCTGGATAAGGTCGGACGAGTGTCATTGCGTTCAATGTATTCATATCTATTAGCCAATGACTGGACCGTTAACCACGAGCAGACCCCGACTTCATCAAATCGGAGTTTGTCACGTACTACCCAAAGTCCAAGCTCTTGTTAAAACGGTTCTAAGTTGATTTAAGCAATACCTTGGATTTTGGAGGATACCCATCTGTAAGTCCACTGGACAGACAAATACACCAGGTGCATCGTGACAATCATGATGATTTACAATCGTTTTTCAGCAGGAATAGAATTTGTCAACAGTGTTGTTATATTCACCAACAGTGATGTCATAATAGGTGACGTTACCATGCTTGTGACGTCATGGTTAAAATGAAACGGAACACCTCGGGTGTCTCCAGTCGAACGATTTCCTTTGATTTTCTCGCTTCATTATTATTTTTATTTGGTCTATGCTCTGTTTTGAGCTTTGCATTTATTTTACACCAACGTTAAAGAGGTTGATAATTATAAGTTATATAAAAACAAGTTCTTGTAACTCTTTTTGTATACAGTATCAGGTCCATTAATTCTTTTGATAGGACTTTATCTTTGGTACCCGGTTTTTAGTTTCATTTGACCAGGGAAGGTTCGCCATCGTACTCCAAATTCGCCGGATTGGAAAGAACGGAGTGGCATTAACCGTTTTAATTTTTTTTTCAATACGATGGAATCCCCACAGTTTAGTGATGAAATGAGATGTAAAATGAAGATTTTTTTGCATTGAGTGCTTATTTTTGGATATCGTCGGTCCTATAACACACCAGGTCGTGCAGACAAATTGAATACCGCGCGTTAGCGCAATATCTAGTAATAAATTGACACGTTCATTGACTGAATGCAAATATTATACACATATCTTTATTACGTTGTAATATAACAGTTAATTCTTCTTTACATACAACTTTGCTTAAATGCGAAGTAGACAGAGGCTGCAAAATGCATTAATTAGCAAGACTATCATTCTGGCAGTTAAAATCATTTTTTTGAATTTTATGGAGAAACTAACAAAAAATATGTCTTTTATAGTAAATTTAAATAAAATTGCATTGCTTCATATTTAAATGTTATTTGTCTTTTATTTCAAGTCATGTAGGAATTCTAGCAACGCCGATAAAGAAAATTGTGTCATTTGGATTTGTTATGTTACCGGTATATAAAGAGCTGTGACAATAAGATTTTCCTCCATTTTTTTTGTAATTTTTTTACGCCGTTTTACTTCCTTTGCCAATTAGCCGGAGAAAATTAGTTGTACGAAGTCAATGTACATGTAAGGATGCGGGATTATTTAAAAGGCAGAGGAATTTGGGGCCGCGTATAGATACATCAAGTGTGTTCATGGCGAAACCCTGGGTGGTATCCAGGGGCCAAAGACTAATTGGAACCAGAATTTTTTAGGCTTTAAGGAGTAAAGCGAAACCTCACGTGAAATTAGCATCAATATACATGTAGGTATTCTCGTTAAAATTCATACTCAATAAATGCATTATTTCAAAGAAATCAAAGAAAAATGCAAAAAATTAAGGATTTTTTAGTTAAAAAATCTTGTTTTCTAATCACTTGCAAAATCTGTAACTTTGTTAACTTTGTCGTTTAGTCTGAATCCAATTGGGAATTTTACATTTTTTTTTATCCTAAAAATTCATTTTAAACCGATGATGAAATGAAACACCCTCCTCAACATTGAAATGTATCTGATACCACCTAAAGACTATCGTCTATTCTTTGATGTCGTATCGCTATTTTTCAACCTACAAATCAGACATGCACGTTGCGAGGGGTGTAATCATTATGTTTTTGACCCGTCTGTCAGTCAGTCGATCATGTTTTTGTTGTGTTTTTTTTTTGTGTTTTTTTTTTGAAAATTATAAGTATTAATTTTTTTTTTTTTGTATGCGCAACTCCTCTTAAATCGCTGCACGTAATTTCGTGAAACGTCTTAGGTATTTAGGACACAGAGTGTAAATGTGCACATTACCAGAATATTCTGATTCCATTATTTTTCTTTAAGTTTCGACCCTTTTGAACTTATAATTTTGACCATATATTGAATATAGTAATGAACAGTTTGTAAGCGCAACTCCTCTTAAACCGCTCCGCGGAATTTCGTAAAACTTTGTAGGCCTTTAGAAGAACAATATGTGTAGATGTAAAGTTTATCAGAATATTACGTTTCCATTATTTTTCTGGAAATGTAAGCCCTTTTGAACTTAGAATTTTGGTCCTATATTGAATATAGAAATGAACAGTTTGTAAGCGCATCTCCTCTTATACCGCTGCACAGAATTTCAAGAAACTATGTAGGTATTTAGGACACAATGCTTAGATGTACATATTACCAGGGAATTTCAATATTATTATTTTTTCTGAAAATTTTGGCTTTTTTTAAATTTAGAATTGTGTTTGTTAAAGACAGAAGTATAGATCTGCATACTTGCAGTAAGTCTTGCTGTTGTGATTTCAGCTCACCTGAGCTATTAAGCTTTTCTGATCAAAATTTGGCCGTTGTCTGTCGTCGTAGTCGTTGTCGTAAACTTTTCACACTTTCATTTTCTTCTCCAAAACCACTGGACCAATTTCACCAACTTAACACAAGGTATTATTGGGTGATGGGGATGCAAGTTTGTTAAAACGAAGTACCTCGCCTTCTTTATAGGGGAGATTACCGGTATTTAGAACTATTGGAAAAACTGTTTTTATTTTCCAAAAACTGGGGCCGCAATGAAGGGGGTGTCGAATTTTTACATTGAAATATATAGAGAAAATCTTTAAAATCTTCTTCTCAAAAACCAATCGGCCAGAAAAGCTGTAACGTCCTCGGTAGTGTAGATTTATATTTGTGTGAATCATGATCCTATGATATAATGTACTAAGCTATCTAGATAGTTTGTATTTGGTACTCTAAAGACGTTCTAAAGCTTTTCTGAACAGTTATGGCTATTGTTGCTTTGGTGAACAATGTCGCCTCTGAACCTCTTGTTTGGAGTTAGGCTCGTTTTAAATTTCAATCTTAGGCTTTTTAAGAAAGAGTAGTCAAATATTGATCCTATCATTCGATATACTTATAATACTCTTTTCAATAAAACAGTTGTTTTTAAACAGAAGATTGGAATACTAGTTTAAACATTAATATACAATTTTATTTTCAAAACAACATACACTTATTGCATGAAATATCTAAAATAAAATCAAGCTTCTTGAATATTGATATTTCAAGCTAAGGATGCCAATAAATAGTCACAACAACCCTACGTATTGTACTGTACTTTTAATCTTCGTCTATTTAATAAAATCACAGTTTCATGGATATGTAAATTCACGACCAATGATTCTATCGAGCAATTTGTTATTAAATATACTAGTAGCACTTCAATATTTATTTCATTTAAATTTTCAAATTTCTTTGATCAAAGAAATCCACGAAAATTGGTATCAGTATTTCAAATCATTTTGCTTACAAGTACAAAAACTGTCGAAAAATATCTGGTTGACAGGATGCTTTGTAAATTATATCACTCGTATCTGGAAAATATAACAAAATACAGCCTCTCATTCTCATCCCATAATCTCATTATTCTCTCTCTCTCTCTCTCTCTCTCTCTCTCTCTCTCTCTCTCTCTCTCTCTCTCTCTCTCATATTGTTTATTGTTTTGCATTAAAAATTTCTCGTAACCTATCACGGTAGTACTTGTTTTGTGTGAATAATTGTATTGCACGGTACCATTTTATTCCTTCTGTGGTGTAGCTACTAGTTGTTCAGTACACCCTATGGTTACTGCTGCACTCAATGTGGGACTTACCCAGCGCACCCACATATATACCTTCTAAATGACTGTACAATAGATAAAATGTGCATGTATTTTATTTTTTTACTATGACCCGAATCGTCGTTATAACTTTTGCATGCATAATCAACAATTAGATGAACCTTTAGTTTTCCAGTTCATATATGTACACTCTATATGGGGAAATCTCTCGTTTTGGAGCTAAGTCTTATTCCTTTTTTACAGAAGTTATATCTTTACAATGAAAAGACAACAAATAAAAGCGCATTAATTAATTAGCACTGGCATAAACGGGTAAGGCGCGCGTGTAATAAAAAGACAAGAGCTCGCAAATACCAGTATTTAAAACAGCCCTCAATCATTTATAAATACGTGTTTATTTACTATTTTGTGATAAATATAGTAAAAAGATGCAATACCGAAATAACACAAAAAAATGAATAATGAAATATAAATTATTTAAGAAAAAAACCAACAACAAAAAACCCAATAAAACACGAAACAAATTACATGTAATGTCATTATTGCGAAAAGCTTTAAAATTTAAATCCAACAACTACATGTATGTGACTTGACTTGCTTTTTATTCACAAGCAAATTTTACAAGTACATGTACATATATACGCTTTTACACTGATTTTCAACACATGGATATTTACATGGAAATATTTGTTACAACATAATGCGATTTCAGGTATTTGCGTTCGGGGGAGGGGGTGCTACAGAGGAGGATAAACGAGGTGCTGGCAAGGGGAAACAGAATCTCCGTTCCTCTTCGGTAACTTCATCACGGTGTGTTCAAGCTTTGGTCTACTGGCACTGTACCAGTTATCGGCTAAAATTTAACATTTTCTTTTCATATTTCCTTATTTCTTGATATTTTAAAATAAAACTTGACATACTTTGAATGGTGAACTCCTTGTTTATGCAGCTGTTAGGTTAAATCATTATTGAGAACCCAAAACATTTTTTGTGTGCCTTTTAGCACGCCCCGAGTTTGCCGAGTTTTAACGAGTTACTGTACCAGTTATCGGCTTCGCGATAATAACATAGTAAAATTCCTGTACATGTTGATCTGATATTCTACAAAAATGTATTTTGAATAATGTCTCTTTTGGGATCAGACTAAAGGTCGTAGGGGTTATGATACATAAACAAAACTCATAAAATGATTCGTTTGTTATCATACGGTAATACTCAAAATCGTAGACTATTCAATGCATAATATTGTGCATCCATGCGTTCAACTGCGCTATGAATTTCTCAGAATTTAGTGAATTCCTTTTGTTTCTACATTTTATTTGTAGTGATATTATATGTCTAATCAAAGAAGATGTATGATATAATATATCACAAAGGTTTTTAACTTATTACGTCACTTCCCCCACTGCTGGAAGTGCAAAGATGTAAATCAGCGGTAAACAATGATCGTTTAAGCTCATGTTGAATACATATTTAAGAAAGTTTACAAGCTAATTTACTTTTCTTTATTCAAAACAGAGGACTGCATTAAAAAATATCGAATAGTCGCATGCTATAAACCAGAATTTTCAGTTTAGCCGATAACTGGTCTTAGCCGATAACTGGTACAGTTCCAGTGTTGCATTTCTCATCGTCTCTGCTTCTTTCGTGTTTTGTACGATCGGTGCCACTGATCCAAAACCGCTCATGTATCTAATAACTTGGAGAGAGCAATCGAGTGTTTGAACATTGAAATGGATTGGTGTCCCATCTTCCCTCGTCACTAGATATTGTCTTTTCTTTGTATAATGGGACAAGATGAAAACAGAAAGTGATCAGGATGTTCCATGCATCCTGCAGCACTCTAACACCAACAGCCCCCCCCCCTAATGGAGCATCTTACACAGCATTTCACTGTTGAATATATCTACAGCAATCTAATAAATGAAGACGAAAATGAGCAAAGTCCAACAAAGGCGAAGCAAATTCGTGATTGAAAGAGTTAATGGGATGAAATAGTCTGTTTGCTTTTTACAGCAAGAATCCCCGACGAAGGCCGCAGTAAGTGTTGGAGTGATGTGGGGCCCGGGATGGACCCTGGGGTGGGGCAGTGCTCCTCTGTGTGGCTACAGGTGCAGTGTCCACGGGAGATGAGGTGTCATCTGTGGCTACAACCAAATTATGTACACATTTTCATCATTCATTTGAATAAAACATTTTAGGACATTTTGGTAGGACCATCAATAGTGGGAATTGAATGTTCTTACATTTCAGTGAAAAGTTTATTTACGTAGCTAGACTATCTCTTTATGAAAAAAGGGTTATTCCAGTGTGTCAGTGTTTTAGCTTTAAACATGGAAAATTTATACAAACTCCAAGTTACTTGTTATAACCAATCAAGAAGCTGTTTAGAATTTCATTATAAAGCTCCGAATATCGACCTTTGTACTTTACCGTTTACCTAACCCTACGTTACTCCATGGGATTCGAACCACCATCTTTATTAATATTGATTTCGTATCTCTTGTTAAGAAATGTAGACCTTAACAACAGTCTATAGTTTAAGAATGAATTAGTTTTCTTTACCGGTAATATTTACAATACCTTGGATTTTGGAGGATACCCATCTGTAAGTCCACTGGACAGACAAATACACCAGGTGCATCGTGACAATCATGATGATTTAAAAAAATCGTTTTCAGCAGGGATAGAATTTGTCAACAGTGTTGAACACAAGTATTCACCAACAATGATGTCACATTAGGTGACGTAACTAAGCTTGTGACGTCATAGTTAAAATCCACTCGGGTCTAACCAGAGTTGTCGTTCCCGTTACGTCCTACTGCCAAATGATGCCCCCCCCCCAAATAAATAAATAAATAAATAATAAACCCACGGTTGCAAAGATTTTTAAATAGAGTGACCAAATTAATGTGCGTAATGTGTACTAAAACATTTTTATAAGCAACTTTTCTTTCGGCTCACGTGATAAAACGTTCTTCTCCACCACAGGTTTGCACTGTTGGACAGAGTGAGTACCACCGAAGAGTTTTCTTTTTTTTCTCTCTAGTGTTTTATAACCTAAAAAAATAACAAAGTGCATGTATTTCTCAAGTATTTATTGTTTATATTTTTCATAAACTGAACACTACTTGACAAAGGGTTAACACATTGGCATACAAAATACCAAGACAGATAAAATGATATACATTGATATAATAATGTAATATGTGAAGAAGCTCCAGTCACAGGATACAAGAAAAGTACCGGTATGTATAAATAATTCGCTATATCATGATCTGTTAATTAACACAACTTAATTGTTTGCCATTTTTACGACAAATGTCATTACCATAGTTACCTATAAGCACCAATGATATTTTGACTAGATGACCTACATTAATGTATAATACACAGAGAGCTGTATTACATGTACATTATGAATCATATATATGTACAATAGAAACAGGTATTGATGCCCTATTTTGTAAGACTCACCAGTAACTAAAATTTGTTTTCCTTTTCTATGCATGAAATCATTAGTTTATTTGAAAACAAATCCTTTCATTTTTTTTTATCTACAATATCATTGATGCTTCTGTTACAAAACAAAAGCATCCACCGATACAGGGCGAGTATTCTTTAGACAGAATTTACAAATTCATCAACTTGTTTCTGTATTGCCTGGCTGACTAGTGTTTACATCGACTAGGGGAAATAATTGTATTGCACGGTACTGATATATTCCTTTCTGTGGTGAAGCTACTAGCTGTCCAGTATACTCCAATGGTTACTGCTGCACCCAATGTGGGACTTGCCCAACGCACAATTTCTTATCACAAACAAATTTTAAAAAAAACATCAACAATGTTGTTTTTTTTTTAAAATAGAAGGTCAAACATCTTTTCCAAAACATTTTCCAGAAATAAAATGTCAAATTTCTTCCTGATTAGTTATCATTTACGCTGCAAAAACAAAATACCTGGAATAGGTTTTTTTTTCTCTTAAAAATCAATAAAACAGGTTCATTAAAATAAAATTGTTCAAAGTCTCATCTTAAATTGTAAACAGTTTCAGAGATCTAGACATGAAAATGACAAATGAAAAGACATGAGTCTGGCCTACTCCACATGTTTGTTTGAAGGGAGTTCATTAATTACTGCAAAATGAAAGTTGCATTGACAGACGTTTAAATATATACAAGTTACATATACATATAAAGTTAATAAAAGAAAATGAATATGCCTGAGTAGTGAAGGGATTTCTAGAAAACATTCTGTTTTCAGTTTAAAAAAAAAATAACTTGAAAAATCTCAAATTTTTTCAATAAAAATACAAATTTTCATATAATCTCTAGATTTATGATTGTACAAGATTTAAAAATTATCATGAGATTTAGTATTTGAAAATCAAGGCAAAATGTCAAATTAATTGATAAACAACAAAATGTGTTTAAATGGCAATCAAATGACAGTCATTACTCTCGATTACATAGTATAATATACCTGTATAAGTCAATACACAAATACATGTAAGCCCACATATTTGAAAACATAAAAAAAAGTTGACCGATATTCACAGTAGCAGTTTGAGTATTATGACATATAATATAGATGTATATGGTTTTGCAGATTGTTACTGTCATGTACATGTATACAAAACTTTAAACATTAACATCACAGAAATACAGCTTTAATATCCAAGTATTCGACAAAGGACAGAATTAGTGATTGAATGGCAATATATTTATGGTAAAACCAAACACAGAGAAGTAACAAGGGAGTCTAAATATTGTATACTTGCAAATTATACTAATTATTATTTAATACTGATGAGCTGTACTGCCCAAAGTTGTACTTTCTGAATAAACATATAGTATTCAACATGGCTGCAATAATGTAGCCGTCTTCGATTTTTTATATCTGATTTTTACTGGAGATCTCTCCAAAAAAACAAAATAAAAATCAAGAGAGGGCTACATTATTGCAGCTACATGTTTATTCAACTATGAACCTTTCTGACATATATTTTTACTGAATCAAAGATACATGTGGAAGGACAAAATAAACAGATCCACAAGAAGAACACATGTAACACCCCAGAGGTCAGATCTCTGTGTGACAGAAATTCCTGTGGGAGAGAGGTGGGAGGATGTTCTATCCCCACAGCCATTCTGTGGTTCACTTTTTCTGCGATGACTGGCGGTTAGAGTTGTGTACCTCTTGGATTCTTCGCACAATGATCATTATGACAAAAATCGGCAAGAGAAAAGGCAGCATGAGATATGATTTAGGATCACCTAAAAATATATACATATACCATTCAGAGAAGCCCGGATATTCAGGAAATGTGACGCTGAAATCAATGAGTCATAGTATATTGGCTTTAGCCAAAGGCTACATGCATGATCAAATTATGCTTATCACCATGCAAGATTACCTTTAAATGGATTCTCACAGTAATATTACAAGTTTTTCCAAATAATGTGACAGAAATCATCTGTTATTATGGGAATTTACCAAAACCTCAGCATTATAACTGAGGCAGACTCCAATTACATGTGATTTTTATCAAATCAAGCATGAGTTTTATATCAGTATAACTGTTTTTCCACTAAAACTTTGGGTGAGGTAAAAATTATGATTCTGTCAGATACAATTGCTTCATAAATTTGGAAGGACATAATCATGCATTACCGGTACATTAATTTTTTACATAATTTTGTTGGATCTTATGGGTGTTTCTAATGTTTGGGATTTTTTAAAACCCACAAACTGAATGTTACATACCCCCAGTACGCAATGTACATCTAATCATTAAACCACAGACGATCAAGTTTCTATACATCTAAATACAGTAATATCGAATATCTGCACCTACTGGCATCAACAACCACACAAAACTTACTTAGATCCATGTTACTCAGGGCAGGCATATTTGACAAGAATGACGTATTCTTTACAACTGAACCGTTCTGTTCCTTAGAATTCACTGGTGTACTTCTGCAAACCTTTTCTACTTCCGAGTCTTTCACCACTGTGACAGGAATAATATCACCACTGTCATCTAACTTTTTATCACAACACCTATCTTCTCCAATGTGTTTTTCACATGGCAGAACAGGATTGTTTTCATCCGGCAAGATCTTTTCATTTTTATTCACATCCAATATGTTTGGTTGTGTCTTAGCTTTGAACATAATAGCGAATTTGCGCCTCTCTGCTTCTTGCATAGCGTGTGTTCTAATTCTATTCATACGTTCCTCCATCTTCTCTAGACGACGGTTTTGTTCATTTTGTAATTTTGTTAAAGCCGGATGATCATCCACATCTAGTTTTTCATAACTGAAAGATTCCGAAACTCTGTCCAGTGATCCTTGATAAGTGTTCAGATTGCGATTGAGAGACATGGACTTTTCCCACTTTACCTCGTTTCTCGCGGAGTTCCTTCCTAGTCTCTCTATGTCCGCAGACATTCGGTTAAGTCCTTTCTGAACTTGTTTGATTCTGTAACTTTCTAACTCCTGCATTGAGAGTCGGTTCATCTTCTTTTTGTGGTATAATATCTCTGGATTATGATTATCCAGGGCACTGATCACATAATCCGTGTAATCCTCCTTTAAATTCTTCAGATCTTTCTCCTTCCTTCGCCTTGAGTGTACATGCCCCATCTTAAAATCTGAAGGAAAGAAAAAACAGACATGAAATTACATTATTAATTAATTTACAGAGTGTGCACTCTAGCACCCCTCCTATCCCTAGCTGACCCCTTTTACGATAATCGGGACTAATTAAGATTATGCACCTTACCTAAACCTCAAAACAGCTTTCCATGCTACCATTAAATTTTCCCCCATTTCAATCACTTTACAATGCTTGCTCCTTGCCAAGATGCATCATTTAATGGCTTCAATATCTTCAAGTGCCAAGAATAATATGATGATACTCGGGATGAACCGACCAAGGGGGTTCTAAGCATCACCCACACAGATAAACATTCTGCCTTCATTTGATTCATACTTCAAAAATCTTTCTTACCACATTGGAAAAAAACTTCACAAAAAATGACGAAGGCTGGAAGAATGGCAAATGAATGGATAGAGTGATGTAAGCAGAGCTCTGGAAATCCACATACAACTCATTTATATCTCTCTACTTTTGATTTATAAAAATATATATGTGTACATCCCTTACATTTCCTGAACATTATGTCATAGAGCAAGTTCAATTTACTAGTACATGTACTGATAAAATAATGTACCGGTAATTTTGTTCCCACACCTAGGAAAATACATTCATCAATTTTTCAAAAATTGCTATACATGTAATAATATACTGGTATATGATAAAAATAAAACACAGGAAATAAATGTATCAATGTAAAAAGTTTTCATGGAACAATTAAAATACCATTTAAAATTCTTTCTCAAAATAAACAACATGAAAAGACATGTAATTTCCTGACAGATAGAGAGATGTGGACTTGAACATTACAGAACTGGGGTATCTGGCAGTTAACAGAAGGAGAATGTGGACAATAAAGGGTACAGCAAAAATCAAAAGATGTCCCCTATAGAAGAGTCTAAAATTATTTACTAGTATGTGAAAAAAAAGATTCAGATACCCAAGTAATTGAATCAATAATAACCAAGAAAGGTACTGATGTCTTCTTCCAATCACTTAATCCACGTAAAGACATTAAAATGCAGGTGTAAAATTCCAAAATATCAAAATTATGAAATATAAGAAAGACAGACCTGTCAATGATTGAATATGATTGCAAGAAACCCAGAAATGAATTGTCCTCGCCACTAAATGAATTGATTTTCTGGCTGACAGGTTTTGTACAATGTTACCAGTCACTGCTGGGCGTTTGAGGGGGTTGTAATCTATTTATAATAGTGCACTATCTGCAGTAGACTGTTTCCTCTGACTGATTGTGTTCCATCTTCACCATACATATCGTGATTTACCACAAAGGGAGGAGATCTAATGTATCAGTCATGCATATAAATATTCAAATTTTTCATTTGGACAAGATATGTATCTGAAGATTTTAATATGTTTTTTTACAATAGACTTATCAAGATCATTTATTCGAAGGTTAAAATCCGTATCATGAACCAAAAGTTACATGGACTTTGTAAGTTTAAGTATCTTAAAAGTGAATCAAGGGTTTCATTACATTTACAAGTACACATACTTGTATTTATATATACTTTTTTTTGCAAGTCACATGTAAATGTATACAGGTCTGAAACTGATTAGTAATGTGAAATTCTGTAGTTACTCGATATCTGCAGTGTAAATTCTGGAAAAAAAGGGTTGAGAATGTATGTCTAACAATTTGCGCATTTTCATGAGCCCCATAAAAATGCAGCAATAACAAACTGGTTTTAGCTAGAGTTTGGAAATACTGGCACATGTGTACACTTTCGACTATGTTAACATTCCATGCTTCTGCAATCATTGCGTTTATTGAAATCAGCCAAGTCTTTAAAAAACACACAAAATGATGCCCCTAAAACCAGTGCGAGGAAAATCCACAGGTGTTTCAGCTTTTACTGCCTAATGCTCTCTTTAGAACTGTGAACAGAAATGGTGCACAATATCTAAAAATAATGCAGAGTATGTATTTGTCAGGCACTCATCCAAAAATTTTAGGGAGTATCTCCAAACTTTTGCTCCTCTTTTCTCCTTTCTATATTCTGCTATTTTGAAGGGAGTGCCAGAAAAACACATGCTTAGGTAATTAATTTAAACGAAACCCAGCTGCTGCATTTATAAACATTATCTAGTCTTCTTCCGTGATTGTTGTAAATAATTTAACTGCGGAGAGATTTTCCACAATCCTTAGATATTAAAACATCATTAATTCTCGATGAAGAATATTAAGAATAAAAAGTGAAAAATAAATACAGTGATTCAAGCTAAATGAAAAACTCCCAGTATTTTTTTTTTTTTTTTTTTTGCTCAATTAACTTTTGTGCCACATATGAAATGTTCGCCTGGCCAGGCTTTCACAATTTTTCCGGCTCAAACAGAATTCCTATATAAAACCTGTTGCCAGGTACTGTACATCCCACATCTTAGCATAAACCCTGACAGTCTCTTTCAATGTAGGTCAGAGAACAAACAAAATGCATACGTGTCTTTACAGACTGGATGTCAGAAAGTAGAGACACTTCTGAGCATTCCAGCAATGATACACTTCCTTTCATGCCGAACAGTCTCATTCATATCTAAATTTGGCATCTGTAACATTAGAGCTTTACACTATAAGCGTAGATGCTTACTTCCCTAAATTAGTCATTTACTGACCATATCTACTGGGCAATCACAAATACCAGTATAGGAATGAATAAGTATATATCTCATGTACTATAATATTCGGTGTAAAGTGTTGGATTTATAATACTTCAGTGTCTCCATGTCAAGTTATTTTAATTATTTACAACTCTCAAAACCTACACCCCCCCCCCCACCTCGAAATGAGAATTTGCACAACGGTCAGAGATGGACTTACAACTTTAAATCCGTCATTTTAAAAGTAACCCTTCGTAAAATGAGTATTTATTAATCTTAGAAAATTGACATAGTTAGTCAGAAAGAGTCATAACGGAAAACTCATATGAACTCTGCAAAATATCGCCGTAATAATAAAATGAAGACCATGACTCATCCCCCGTGTCTGTAAACATTATAAAGCCATTTTGGCGAGAAAACAACGCAAGTATTTGCAGCATGCACAGTGAAACAGAAAATACTTACTTTACGGTTATATCTCTATCATCTTGTCACAGGAAACGCCCTAGAGTCTTCAAACTTTAGCTCTAGGGCCAGAACCGACACTCCATTCATGTGTTACTCATCTTCTCGAAATGTTCGCTTGCCACTTCCGTAATCAGCTTCCACTCTGTAACGTCATAAACCGGGAAATTTGAGATAGGTACCAACAGAAGGAAGAATATATACGTTAAAATTCAATAATCAAAAACCATGATCAAGTATATTATCAGTTTGTTAAATTTTTCTCTCAGATTAATAAGTTGTTTAAGACAAATCACTTTAAATGCGACAGAATGGTTTATTCGTCATTTTGTTTAAAAAAATTGAATTTCGCTCGAGAAAATTTGTTAAAAATAACTTGAGAAAATCAAGGATATATACACTCTTGTGCTGAAGGATATCAATTGTTTTTTTTTCTTTTTCCAATATAGTTCAGTCAATTGTTAATTAAGTCGGAGTTTTATTTTCACCCCTTTCGCCCACGTTGTCTGAGGGCAAATTTATTACTGGGCGAATTCCATTGTCCCACATCATCTCTATTTAAACTAAACAATCGCTGGGCGAATTCAAGATGGGCTGAAACCGTTTGCATGTCGACATAAATAGTTAGCATCTAGCATCTTGGATGTCACATGTTGGCGATATTTGAGATTTTTTGAGATTTTTTATAATTCTCATTTGATTGCAATTTTGATGCATATCAACATAGTTATGTTGTATGTTGACATAACTATCTTGCATGTCAACATATTTATCTTGCATGTCGACATAATTGATTGAAAATAACTTGCACAAAAGGGGCAGAGATATGCCACAAAGGGTTGTACAAAACAAATATGAAATAAGTTCTTAAAACCATAGAAAATAAAAAAATAAATAAATAAAAAAATAGAAAGAAAATTACTTATGTTAATAATTAAGACTTTTTTTGCCTGTGCAAATAAAAATATCATTTAAATGCAATTTGTCTATAATTATCAAATAAGATGTAACTTTTGATTCTTTATCTATAGAAACCCGATATTGTGACATACGTATGAAGAGTCTCCATATTTTATATATACGTACAATAAACCCCAAACCTTTTTCTTATATAAAACACTAGAGAAAAGGAAAAGGAAAAATCACTTTGTTCAAACCGGTGGTGGATATGAATTACCGTGGAGATTAGATCCAGGACCGTTTTGTCGTGTGAGCACAAAGAAAAGTTGCTAATAAAATATTTTTGGTACACATTACACACATTAATTGAATCAGTACTATTGTTTTATATTTGGGTCATTCTATTTAAATATCTTTATTTTTGGCATTATTATTTGACATTCTCTAATCAGAGCTGGTGCGTAGCAGGAACGACAATTCTGGGTAGATAATGCATTATTTGATACGAGACACCCGAGTGGATTTTAACTATGACGTCACAAACCTAGTTACGTCAACTATTGTGACATCATTGTTGGTGAATACTTATGTTCAACACTGTTGACAAATTCTATCCCTGCTGAAAACGATTAAAATTCATCATGATTGTCACGATGCACCTTGTCTATTTGTCTGTCCAGTGGACTTACAGATGGGTTTCCTCCAAAATCCAAGGTATTGCTAAAATTAACCGTAAAGTAAACGGACATTGTTTTTCTTTAAATTTAAACCATAATTACAGTGTATATAATTTCAAATTGTGAGACTGTCGTTAAGATCTACATTTGTTGACAAAAGATACGATATTCATTAATTAACATGATTGTTCGAATTCCTCGAATCACTTGGAGTGACGTACATTTAGGGTTAGTTATACGGCTTAAACATTGACAAACTGGAAAAAGCTTTAGAGATAGATAAAAATTTAGAGATCGTAATGCGTACGTAACTATTTACATTGAAATACATAATCGTCCCGTGTAAAATATTAATGGTCCTAACAAAATGTAAAAAAATATTGTATTCAGCAAGATAAAAGAAATCTGCTATAAATAATTTGGTCGTTATTGTAGCCAAAGATGACCCTTCGTCTCCCGTGGAAACCGAGAATGCAGCCACACAGAGGAGCCGTTTTCCACCCCAGGGTCCCCCACGGGCTACAAACCCCTCCAACACCTACTGCGGCCTTCGTCGAGGATTCTTGTTGTAAACAAACAAACAGACATTGCATACCATTATCGAATTTGCTTCGCCTTCTTTGGATTATGATCACGTTTCCGTCTTTATTTGATGAATTTTTGTATATTATCTTACATTGAAATGTACTTAATTTAATATTTACTGTGAAAGATGCTCCCGGGGGGGGGGGGGGGGTTAGGGTGCTGGATGGATAGCTCTGGACACATGATGTTCGTCTTCAGCCAACGAGCCCAAATAGTCATTGGATACGTGAGCGATTTGGAACAGTGATAGACAGAGATGTGACGTAGGTCACATTACCTGGGACTGTGCAGCCCCCCCCCCCCCCCTTCTTACCCCGAAGGACGCGAGTAACCGAAATCACAGTCTGTGGTACATGTGTGATAATGCTCCAGTTTAAGGGTACTTAGTTTTCATGTACATGTATTCTAATTTGAAAATGGTAAACATTTTTATCAGCATGTTTCATTTGATTGTGAATAAAAGGCCAGTCACATAGTTGTTTAATTTGAATTTTATTGATTTTTAAATATTCATAGATAACCAGCTTGGCTCTCTCTCTATATATATATGTTTATTCACCAATCAAGGCCCTCGGGGGGCATATGCATTATAACAATAAAACAACATGATTATAAAAAATAATGGATGAAATATATAAATATTGTACAGTAAGTTACAATGGGAGGTACATTTGATATCACACACATCAAGTTGACATACACATATGCAGGGGTAAACATTTATTTGCAAGTCCACAATCCCTCAAAGCAATGTGTTATTGTTGATACAAACACATCATATACAGCCCCACATATGTATTTGTATTCTATATACAATTGTATGTAGACATACTATATAATTATGCATTTGTGATATATTTTTGAGGTGACACGACAGTTAGTGGAAGGATAGTATTTTATATAGCGGAGTGAAAACTGTAATTTTGTTGACCTGACCACATAGGGCACCAAGGGACAATGCCTATTGCAGCATATGGCTATATAGTAAGGGAAATGATTGACCAAGATTTTCAAGTCTATGCCAGTAACTTAGCATGCTTCTTAGTATGTCAAAGTGCAGAGGAAATCTTCCCACTTCGGACAATACTGCAAAATTTGTTGTGGATTTATGTAATCCTAAAATTGATTTGCAAAATTTAAGATGGAGTTTCTCACACAGTAAATTTGAATAACTCTTTCTATGGAACAATTAGAGGAATGAGCTTTCTTTGTAAATGGATTAAAACAACCCCAAATTTCAGAAGAATACAGCAGTATTGGTTTGATGGTGTGGTCAATTATATGAATAATAGTTTTGACATCAGGATTTAATGAGATTATATCTTTCTTGAGTTTGAATAGAGCCTTGAGAGCTTTTTGGTATAGTTGTTGCAAGAGAGAATGAACCAGAGGCG
>CM035814.1:41849571-41862071 GCA_020458035.1 Magallana ariakensis | reverse complement strand
AGACACCTCCGTCTTATCCTGACTGGATCTAGCCTCCTTATTTTGTTCATCATTATTAGTAGTATATTCTAGCTGAATGACCTTGATATCATGACCTTTGGATGATTCTCCGTCTTCACTGGACGATTCCTGTATAAAAGACACAGCAGTCTCTTGTTCTTTTTCAATGTCATACGCCTCCGACTCTGAAGTTCTCTGAGAACTGACCAGTGGAGTGGATGCTGGCTGTGAGGGTGATGATGTCACCTGATAGGTAACGACGGCAGAGTTTGGAGAGTTGGGGGAGGTGGATGTGACTGGGCCCTGACTGGGCATGCTGACCGTGGGGATGACCACTGTCTGGGCCGTATCTGTGGGGAGGCTGGACAGGGCTTGAATGGGAATGACCGTCTGGCCCTCACTGCTGTTTGGAGTCAGATTGGGTACAATCATGAAATGCTTCAGATGTTCCGGATCAATTGTCAGTTCATCTGTTTCACCCTGTAGGGAAATCAACCAGAATCAATACCAGGACACTGTGTTTGATACAATTCACAAATGAACTACTTGAACATTATCTGGGTCATGTACTTTGAAATTGATACTACAAAATACAAATTAAAATGTCTTTATCCATTTGTATCCAAGTCATTCATTTTTTTCAAATAATATTGCCCTGTCCTTACAATGCTGCTGAAGAAAGAATCTTACATCATCTGAGTCGACGACAGGAATTCCCTCAATGCACCGTCGCTGTAGAATGGCTTTGTCGCGTATAATTCTGTTTATTGAGCTTATGGAGGGGATGTTCTTCTCATTACATATCTTGTCTGCCAGAAGTCTACAGTAAAAATGATACATTTCATGAGAATACTGTTCTACTACTAAGTTTCTTTCCAGCAATGCTCTAATAACCCATTTACATAAACCCTCATGCCAAAGACTCTTCTTCAGGAACAAAGACCGAAACAAAATCAATCAACTGATTTTTCACACTTGGACACTTGCCTAGCTATTACAGTAAATGTACTGACACTTTTGTCAAACAAACAAACACCTCTATCTCTATCCCTGGTATTTAAATGATTTTTTAAAATTTAAGTTTATTTCAGTTTTAAACTAAACCTTTTCCTAACATGATTCTCCCCTAAATCAATTCATGTTTGTTATCATCATTACAATATTGTAATGATTTAATGTTTCAAAACTGATTGAAATGGCAGAATTTAAAAATGTCAATTTTTCTTCATGTATAATAATAGACAAAACATTTCCAAGTGCTCTTAGTTAAATTTGCCTGTTTTCTGGGAATAATGGGTGCATGATTTGATCAGTGGAGGCATTGATTGTAGAACCTTACACTGGAACTATCTGACGATCCCCTGACCATTTTTGCGTATCTAGGCAATGTTGCACACCACTGCTTTATTACTGACAAAATGTTCAGCGGAGTCAAGCAATCAATAGAGACACACACCGTGAAGTCTAATCAATACCTCCGCGCGACCCTTGATTTATTGGAGTGCACTCATGCAAATCTATATGAATTTTCTGCAAGACCAGTTTTAAAGGTTTCAAAGACTACTTTAAATAAATACTATAAAGCACAGCACGCTTTTCTAATCAATAAAGCCGTGTAACAAGTGCTCTGTTCAATCACTTCGAAAACATTACACTGTTCCCTTCACACAAGAAAATATCAAATATATTTAGAAATGATGAATGATTTTCAGAGTGTATTGTAACACTAAAAAAAAAAAAATTTCTTTAATACAAAGAACCCCCTTCCCATGTGCAATGAACAGCAGTTTTCATGCTACGAGTTTTTAGATGGGGATTTATCACACTAAATTAAAAAAAAAAAATTATTTGGTAAATATTACCGGTATATGTCATAAAATAAATAAGAGATTCTTCATGTAATTTATCTTTACAAGTCATCACAAGTCTGCTATCACTACCATTTGTTTTTTTTCTTATTTAGAAAAGGAAAAAAAAGTCATTTTATTCCTACTTTTGTCTAATTTCCCAAGCAAACATCTGTGGATTTTCTAGCTTATACTGTCGGACACGGTTCACTACATCAGGGGTCGTGACCTTTGGTTTACTTCCTCCTATTTGACCAGGGTTGATGCTTCCTGTCTTCCTGTATCTGTTAAAAACAAAAACAAATCATTCCTATAACTTTATCAAAAATTTTTATCATGCACATCTTTTGACCTTGACCCTCTATATAAATGCAGCCTTGAAATTTTTCAGAAATTGTTTAAAAAAAAGCCTAGTTGGTAAAACTTTTAAATACATGTACTGGCAAGTATCATTTGTAGTATAGGCAATGTATGTATATATAAGTTCAAGTCTCATGCAGGAAACCATACGGCCTACATGTACTATTATCCTCCTAATGAATGCATTAATTCTTAAAACGTAACATACTTTAAAATAGGTGTTCAGGTAACCACAGTACATACAGATTAAGTTTTGATTTAAGTATATGTATTAGAAATGTTGCACACTAGATTAATCAGTAACTTTACTAAAACAAACACAAAACTAGACAAACTTGTCTGCTAAACAATCTACTAAAACACCTAAAATGAAAGTAAAACAGAGATTTTACAATCAATAGGAAAAAAGCATTGTTTTGACTGACCTCAAAGACATTAACAACCAATTATTCCCAGGTATTTTAAACAATCAGATCAAATCAGCCATGAACAAAGGGGTAGAAAAAAAGGCCAGACTATGAACTGTGAACATTTAACTGTGTGTATTCACGGAACTTTGGGCCTAACAAGAAATGGGCGTCTTTGTAATATCTTTGTACATTTCATGTCACCCTGTTGGTTCATTGGCGTTTGTCGACCCATGACAGCAAAGTTCAGCGTATTTCAAAAGACTCTGTTAATTTGTCTATCCACGCTTGCCTGCCTGCACATAAAGCTTCACTCTTTAACTTCTGAGACGAATAAAAACTACAACCTTATAAAAGGATTAGGTGGATTTCTGACTACAAAAGGTAATGGAGTGGAAAATAAATGACAAAAATATCTGTCACAAATCGGCCATTTTCCAGTTCCTGATGGCTGCACAGATAGCAGAGATGCATTGAAGCAATGAGGGTTTTATTCACCTTGTCCAGCTAACAAATGTGCATTGACTGAAATCCTCCTTGACATGTGAATAGCAACATCTCAATAAACAAAATCTAACAGTAACAAACGGTACCTTTCCTCAAATTTCCCAAAGTAAAATTCATCAAGCGAATACATCAATTCTTTAAAGTTTGCATCAAGGGACAAAGTGGGGTAATGTTTACATCTCTGTCCTAATTTCATATTAACATTACCAGAACTTTCTTTAATTCTTACACTGGTATTGCTTAAACATACCCTATAGCATCATATGGAAATCAGATAAAATAATAAAATGATAAAAACAGAATCTCCAATTTACACCTACTTGATAATGCATGTATATTACCTAATAAAAATGAAACCTAGATTGAAATATCACCTGTAAGTATACAGTATATGTCTCTTTTATGTATTGTTACAGCATACTATCTTTGGAGGCGGTTCACCGATTTGTGAAATCATGACTTAATTTAGAGTGTCAGAAATGAGGGATTATAGCAAGTAAACATTAAAATCTGTATATCTTGTCTCCTCAAGTCCCACATCTACCGGTAGTTTGGATTCAAGGAAAACTACCGGTGGATAATGATGTTCTGCTACTTTCATAACAGCACCACAGAGAATCAATTTACAAAAAAGCATATACTACACTCCAACTCTACAATGATAGTGACGATGATGATTATGCCTAAAAACTGGGGGTTTTCTTATATTTTGTAAATACCATAGTTCATTGTTTGAAGTAGAATAGTCAGAATAGAAGATTAAGGGTAACTTGTGATCCTTCAAGTTCCAAAGAATGTTAAATGTTAATACATTGTGTATGCCTAAATAATAATGTAATCAAGAAAATCCTCAATGTACCAATGAACCAATACATTCCTCAAAGACTTAGTGTCAGAGTATTCACACAGAGAGTATATCAGTCAGATAAATTAGGAGTGCAACTTCGGGTATTTTCTGCTGAAGTCAAAGTGAACATCATGCAATTTACAGAAAGAATTTATTCTTCTGTCAAAATATAACTTTTATGAATAACTTTAATCCACAGTTACATAGCCATGTCCTAGTATGCTATTGTCATAATCAGCAGATTGGTCCCCTTGCAAAATGTATGTTTTTACGATATTCTATGGTAAAATTCGCTACACCGTATACAGTAGCTGTTTTTCTGAGGGTGTAATTTTTTGGCATTTTGATCTCAAAATAAGTGAATTTAATTTTGCATATTCCTTTCTGTGCAATTTTTTAAAAGATGACATAAAAAAATGCTATAAATTTATTTTTGTGATTGGATTTCTTGACTTTGAGATGATATTGCAAATAGAGCAAAAAATGTAGCAAGCAGAAAAATTCGTTATACCGGTATTCATTACCTGTTGAGGATCTTGCTCACACAACCATGTGACACCTGTAGCTGCCGGCTGATTTCACAGGGACGAATGCCTTGTAAAGCTAATTGCAGAATCTGGACTCTTAAATGATCAGGCAAGGGACGACCATTTGTAAACTCTCTGCCATACTGGTTAATATTTCTTCCACCAACTACAAGTCGAAAAAAAGAAATTAACCATAAGTTTATCAAAACTAACCATCATTCTAAATCATATAAAATTATCTATTTGAGAAAAATCATGTGCCTGTATGCAACCAGGTTGCGAAATGTCTGATTAAGTTCGATAAGGAATTCTTTTCCATATTAAGAAGGAGGGTTCAGAAGATAAAAGATTGAATAGCTTTATTTACCAGAGTGACGTATCCTCTCTCTGCCCCCTTTCCCAAGATCATCACACCCGTCTCCCAGGACACTGTCCCCATTTTCATTGGTCTCGGAGTCGGAGCCGATCTCCAGGAGACCTTCAATGTTGACCTTGGCCTGTTTCTTGTCCTTGTCCAGCGTGTCGCTAGCAACCTGCGTGGCTGTAGCGTCACAAGAGGCGGTGGCCTCCTGGTTCAGTTTGGTGAAGTCTATGGCTGAGAGTAAACTTTGGTGGTGCTGCATTGCCTGTCCAGTCTATAAAAAATAAATATCCTTTTGTTATCAAAAGTATGTATACATTCATTCAAACCTTTTGATTATTTTTTTTCATATTAAGAGAATTAAACCGACTTTGCTGTAGGCATGAATTCATTATATGCTTGGTTGCTGTAACCATGTTTCACTGTATAAAATCTAAAAATTTTTTTACATACAATATATAATTTAAATTCAAAATAATGAAGCATACCTGCAGCATAGATTGCTGAAACTGGATAAGGTTGACTAGATACTGCTGCTGAATCATGCGCTGCAGCTGTTCACTGGCACTGACACTGCTACCATCCAAGGTGGTACCTGCCTGTACAAGCACCGCCTGGGGGGCCGTTTCTACCTGGGATGTGGTTTCCTCGGACACCTGGACTCCATTCTCGTCGGGTTCCGTTACCTTGGTGGCGGTTGTGTTCTGATGGTTTGCATCTGAGGATTCCTGCTTCACCTGGATATTAATAACCTCTGCTGTCATCATGGCAAATCGACCATCAGGGGAGGTAACTCTCTTGTTGCATCAGGGTTAGTGTTTCTAGTACATATTGCAATACAAAGGGGTTTGTGGTGTCTTCCTTAACAACATGCTTCTGTTTTGTGTGTCTTTGCTATCAGTGCTTTTAACTTCCTGTTCAAGTACACACAAAAAAAATTAAAAAGCAGAACAGTTAACAGATAAACTTAATTTATAATCACAAAATGAATCCTACATGATTAATATCATCATCCCGTGTACTTAATTCAGCCGCCTTCCATAAAACAAAGGCTGCTAGGATAAACAATTAATAGACCTTATCCGGGAAATTCAGATGAAAGCAAATATTTGCATATTAAAAAAGGTAATTTCAAACAAAATTTATTGTCTGTTAAATGACATGGAGTCAACCATGACAAAAAAACATTTTGAACACATATTCATAGGACTGTTATCACAGTAACAAATTGACTCTTGATATTTTCAAGAGAGGCAATTTCCTGTTCTGTTCATGGTCCACGGCATTTAAATGCAATCGGCATTAATCCCTTCATTTAATTTTCTGAATTTGTGCATGGAACGTCATGGTATTTACAACCGGGTAATTGTTTATGCAAATATAGCATGGCCCTGCAAGGATTTGGGTGATTAGGGCTCTATGGATAACTACTCAGGCGGAACATTGCACGTTGAGGCCCATTAACTGCATTGTTAGGTTTCTGCATACTTCCTGTGTTCGTGATGTCAGTTAAAACTGACTTCCATTAATTCAAATACAGCAAAGTCCTACAGATAATTAAAGTGATTGGCTTCAAACCAGATAATATGGCTTTTTTGAAAATATATTATCAAAAAACATCATCATATGATATACCGCTAATGTCTGGTATTGACAAAATAGCATGCAAGCTTACTTTTATACCCCCCCCCCCCCAAACCCCAAATATATTGCAATTCATTTTTATCCAAAAAGAGAAACAAATGGTCATGTTCATCTTATTTTACTTCATAGTATGTTAACTGTGATATTGATAACATTTTGGGACATTTTTGATAGCAACACAGCTAGTATTTAAAGTAATTCTTTATAGCACAGAGTAAAGGTGAATAGACATTTTAAAAATACCGAACCTGGAGTAAATAATTGACAGACTTTTTTCAGACAAAGTTCACAAGATACTAAATTTTTATAATGTGTCTAGAAACATTCCAA
This sequence comes from Magallana ariakensis, assembly GCA_020458035.1. Lineage (NCBI taxonomy): Eukaryota > Metazoa > Mollusca > Bivalvia > Ostreida > Ostreidae > Magallana > Magallana ariakensis. Next base: position 41,855,241 of record CM035814.1, on the reverse strand, counting down.
CAATATGCTTAATGGTTTGATCAAAATTTGTTAGAGGAGTTGCTTTTTAAAAACAGGTACCCTTTCAGAATGAAGATGCTTAGAATATCGAAATTCAACAAGCAGTGAAATCAAGGAATGAATTCTCAAGTAGCATTAAAAAATACCATACTTTACACATTAAAAAATATCATACTCTACACATTTTTACACCAAAAATATTTCATAAAATTTCAGTGGTCTATCAGAATAATAACTATAAAAGCTGCATGTCTCTTAATCAACTATAAAATCCAAGTCTTCTCACAGTTCTGATTAACAAGGAAATTAATCAGGGTTCAGCTGACCAAGGATTAGAAATTAATTTGCTCTTAAATAAGAAAAGTTTATATAGCGTCGCATAATTTGAATTTCAGTTGAGTAAGAACAACAATGCGACTAATCTAAGAAATCGGATTGAAAGTCTCCATCTACATCAGTACTTTCATCAGGGATCGCGTAAGTAGCAGATTAGGTGGTCTGACCACTGACTGTTAACATTGCATAACATTGAAGACCGCTCTAATCACCTCTAAACTCCTTTGTTACGACTTTTCGATTTGATTAAAACCCAGGTGATAATTATCAGGACCATATTTGCCACCAAATATAGCAAACAAAAATTCCCCTCAAGTACTAATTGAGGTCAAAGAAATCTATTAGAGAAGGGATGCTGATCCTTGGCTTTCCAATGATGGTATCAGGTCAGTAAAAGGTCAATAAAACCGTGAACGACAACTAGACAATTAACACTCAACTCAACCTGCTCAACAGCTGTATTAGTAATGAAAGCAGTAGTTACACGCACCTAGAGGTACTCTATAGGTCAGAATGTCTATCTAGTAGACAAATTTTTTTCCCCATAATTTGTTTAACCATTTGATGGGATTAAGGTATCATTTCCTCTTTTCCTTCCAAACTTAAATACTTGCAGAAAAACAGGATATAACAAGAAAAATCATTCCAATTACAGAGGTTTTAGGAAAAATACTTGACATTATGATACAACTGTTTTTAAAAGCAATTGAAATGACACCAATATTTATTGATATGAAGTTGATTTGAAATCACTAATTATGATTGGCATGGTTTTAGTATCACTCAATACACCTGGTTGAAATAATTTGAAATCACTAATTATGATTGGCATGGTTTTAGTATCACTCAATACACCTGGTTGAAATAATTGTTTTATTTATGCATTCATTAAGCTTCAATCATGGTCCAATATACCGGTACATGCATAATTTAATCATCTATTAATTAAGTTTTCTCAAATTAGAGTTTGTCCCAGAAATGTGTTGTTTCATCCCTAAAAAACATTCTAACTCTACAAGTGCTTAAAAATAAGAACCAAATATAAAGACCTCATTTACACTACATGTATATTCAAGTTATCTTTTATAAATTGGAAATTACAGTAATATTCTACTCCTATCAATTTCAGGTGTTGGCCAATTTTTAAAAGCTACAAAAGATTCACCAGCCTCAGCTATTAAAACATATTAGTTAATTACAATTAATACAGTTAACAGTTAGTTAATTACAGTGTCAAAGTCTAGATGACATAGGCCTAATATTGTCTCTGTAAAAAAATCTGTTTATTATATAATATGGAAATCATAAAAGAAAATTGTTACAAACACATTATGTCCACAAACCAATTTCACTGAAGTGTAAGACTTTATCAGCAAAACTGTATCTCAAGTTGATACCTTTGTGAAAGGCTATCAAACCTCACACACAAGGAAACTGTAATATGGTTTACCTGTTCAACTGGATCACTACCATTACAAGAGAATGAAACCAAAATCTAGAAATCCACACCATGAACTTTCTCCCTAAAACACTTCCAAACAGGAATGGAGAGATTTTACATTCCCAACTACCCTGGCTTGAAATTTTTATAAAATGACAAACTGCAAAGCTTTTCTTACCTGGAAATGTGTATACATAGTCATGGCTATGCTTGACCTCAATAAATCTATGCTGATAAGGGCTAGAGCATGAAACACGTGTTGTCAATATATCTATTTCGGGTGAATGAGAAAAGGCAACGATAAACATTGAACAGTAAGACCTTATGCCTCCCTAACTCTACCTGGATGCAACACAAAAACTCCACCAAATTGGTGCTAAATCTCCACGCTCAAGACAGGGGAGATAATTGTCTCATCTGGTATTCATAAGATGGACCTACAATTCCCAATAAATCACCCGTAAATGAAGGGTGCAAACTTATGTCCAAACCACTGCCAAGTCATGCACTGCAAAAATATAAATGTATTAAATTTCAACCACTCTTCCAAGAAATATACACAAACCTTTTTCAAGTGTGATACCATACAATGATATCACTTTCAGGGACCTTTTTAAAATACTTCTGAGTGCAAGATAAATAAGACGCTTACCGAGTTCTCTGTTTGTAGGGTACCCTGTGACTGCTACTGATGAGACACTGGGTCACAGTATCTCAACTTATACCATACTCAGGCTAAGTACTGATTGATTACAGGACACCGAATCCAAATCAATCTCGTTCTGATGTAATCATCACCATCTAATCTTAATCATTTCATTAATTCACAGTCTAATACAAATTTAATTCTTTTAATTTGGTTCGCAACTTACATAACCACTCCTAAGCTAGTCCTTCAATCGTTTAGTATGATTGGGTTACCATAGGTTTTTACCTGGTTTTACCTTGCAGCCTCATACTTGAACAACCATCCTTCTGCATGCTCCTTCCTTACCCTGTCTCAGGAATCCTTTTATATCAATTAACCATTTTGCAGTCAAGATTTCCTTAAAACTCTTATTCCAACTTATTTTTTATATAAACAACATTGTAGGTGAAAACCTACCAATTTAAGGTAGGTAAAATTTTAAAACTTTTGCTAAAGCAAAATAAATTGTAGTGTGGTACTGGGCATTCACAGAAAAAAATGGAGGCATCCAGGGGACAGAACTGTGCACTACATGTATTAGAGGATTATCTTCATTTCTTTACATATAACCACACACATTATTTTGAGCAAATGAAAAATATATAAAAAGCCTAGAACAGTTTATGTACACCAACAAGTGTCAGCTTTACGCAAGTTTGACTCAAAAGGAAAGCTAGAAATCTGTTTAGGTTTTTTTTTTCAAAGTTTTATAATGGTTTTCACTTAAATTTACATACTTCTAGAAAGAAATATTACTAATACTTATTTTTCCTTTTTTCAATTTACTAAAAATCAATTTCTTTCAATTAGAAATTTCAATTTCCATTTATATCTGTGACATTTGCAATAATAAAATTACCCATTTATCCACATGAAATATTGATAAGCAAACCAGAGAAAACGACAAATTTTAATACATTTTACTTTAATTGCTTCAATATAACTCAGGCTTTAAAATGCATTAAATAAATGAGGCATGACAGTAGCGGGAGATTTTCTTTCTGATATAACACATATTTAATAATAGGAAAGCCAGCACAGACAGTTGAAATGTGAATATGTGATGGCGTGACATGAGCTCCTTGTCTCTCACAGGTAGGTTGCATCAAGCAGTTACAAATAATTAAAATTGAAAGTAGATACCCACCTCACACTTTTACACCCGTAACACTGCTATTTCCTTTAAAATAATAAAAATTCACAGTAACTCTATACAGTACGTTCTCTTCACAAAATCAATAGCTCACACTCCAAAGTCTAATGCAGCAAGGAGCATGACTATAATCCTGCCAAGTTTAGAAATTCCAAGTACATCTAAAACCTTTGACAGATAATTTTTTTTTTTACTTCAGAATGAGGTGAGAGCGTACAATACAAACAAATTTTTCTAGATCTGCAGGTCTTTATTCAGAGTTTGTTTTAGTTATACTGGCTAAATATAAATGCAATGAATTAACAGCTGCTATGCATGGGTGCTCGCTAGCAATAACAGCTTGCCAGAAACTTGGCTTTTCAAACTCACCCAATCAGAAAAATCGGTGGAGTGGAAACTGTGTGCGTAATTTGAATCTGCGGCACTCATGCTTGCAGCTGTGTGTCTTGACAAGGCAAATCTATAATTTACGCTAATAACCCTGTTTGCCAGAGCCTTTATTATTTCTTTTTTTTTTTTTTGTTCTGCCTTTCGACTTAATCCAGAGAAATTAATGACACACATTTCCTTGGAAACAGAAGTGGGTGTAAAACATTTCAATTTAGAATATTTAACACATTAGTACAAACTTTACATACATCATTCAAATCATTCATTCTGATGAAGGAAGTCAAATGGACAAGTGCTCTTCAAAAGATTAAATCAGAGAAACAGAAAGAAATAAATATTTACACTTCACTGGAAACATTACACTGTAGAAGAGGGAAAAAATACATAATACACATAATATACATGTAGCAAATCCATAATCCAACAAACTCTACTTTCATTATATTAATATCATTTTCAAAGACAAAACTTTTAATGAGTCAATCATTATTACATGTAAAATAAAATTTTGGTAAAAAAAAAAAAAAAAAAAAAAAAAAAGTTTTTTGGGGGCTTTATTGAAGTATTTTATTGAATGTGAATTGATGTTGACACTGTAAAGGCCATACGTACAGCATATGGGGAGAAAACAAGAAATGGGGAACACAATAAAATGTTTGAACATTCCTTTTATCACAGCCATGGTCCCTGACTACATTACCCACAAAAGATAACAGGCTACATTCACTGTCACTGCCAGAACAGTGCAATTTGGAGGACTTAATTGATTTCCTTTATCAGTCTCACGTGGTCAATAGTGCTTTAAATCTCCTTGTAAATCCAACAAAAATGCATTTAACCATAACGCACAATAATGCAAGATTAATGACCCGATAAGGATCAATCATTGTGGTGCGTAGTGCACTAGGAATGCCTCCCCAGCAAATCCAATACATGTAATCCACGGAATCATCTTTCTCTCTTTCTCTTTTTTCTGTCACGTATTGCCAACTAGCTGCAATCTCTTCCTATTTTTTGGTAAACAATTTTTTTTTTAAAAACCTTTGAAATAGAGAAAATGTTTGGAGGAAAAGAAAAAGGCGAGATTGCATACAAAGCTAAGTTGTTTAAATCATCTTACCTGTGGTTATTATTATTATTTTTTTTTTTATTCGTCTCAATCGTAAACTGTAAATGATTTACTTGTACATATTCTACAGGTTGGTTTTGGTTTTTTTTATCCCAGCTGGGTGCCTTTATTTCTTTCTCGTTTCTTTGCTTTCATACCAAAGAAACCACCAAACTAGTAGTTTAAAAACCAAGGAAATAAAATGTCTGCAACGTCACTCAGATAGACTTTTTATGTCTACCATCAGCTCAACAAGTGACAAGACAGACCCGCAACTTCAATGAATTTTGTACTGTAGCATTCACCGGAGTCTGGGGTCTACAGACTTGAGACCAATACACAAGCTAGCAAACCATGACTCAAACTCCACGAGACTGGTCATTAAACTTCCATACAGTCGCATCATTAGAAGTTTTTATTTTCCATGCTTCATTAATCTCGGAGATAAGCTTCCAGCAGGCAGAACGCTAAAGCCTATCACTGAACGATTGATTTTTGTTAATGATTTTCTGGAATGTTTTATGCTTCATATAAAATATATATGTACATGTACG